>JAHLSL010000008.1:2265043-2325388 GCA_025920805.1 Petroica traversi
TGGAGCAGGGATTTGGGCAGAAGGAAGGAGGATTTGGGATGGAGCAGGGATTCAGGCAGAGGGAGGGTTTGGGATGGAACAGGGATTTGGGCAGAGGGAGGGAGGATTTGGGATGGAGCAGGGATTCAGGCAGAGGGAGAGTTTGGGATGGAGCTGGGATTTGGGCAGAAGGAAGGAGGATTTGGGATGGAGCAGGGATTCGGGTGAAGAGAAGGTGAATTTGGGGATGGAGCAGGGATTTGGGCAGAGGGAGGGAGGATTTGGGGATGGAGCAGGGATTCAGGAGGCGATGTGTCACCTTCTCTGTCCTGCAGGGCGGGAACTCGGCGCTGTCCCTGGCCCACGGCGACATCGCCGCGCTCCTGCGAGCGCACATCGAGCTCAGCCCGTCCCTGTCCGTGTGACCCGCGGGGAGGAGAAGCCAGGACGGGGAGCCGGGAGCCAACAGCCCCTCCCTGAACAGCCCCGCCGTGGCAGGGCCGGAACAGCGGGGTCACGGGGGAGGAACCTCCCTGCATTATCTGAATTACATTCCCCGTGTCTAACGCTCCTCATTCCTCCCACTCACTCCCCTGATCTGTGCCCAGTGCCACAAACAGCTCCAGGCTCTCCCACCCGCTCCTCCCGGGGTGGTTTGGCAGGTGAGCGACCAAAACGAGCGAGAAAAGCACATTAGGACAGCAATACTTAGTCTTTTGTAACCGGAGGTTATGTGTGTCCTTTTAATCGACTACTTAACTGTATCTCATTTAACTTGTAAGTTTGTGTCCTAATATTTATTATCAGCTCTTCTGTGAGTAGTGGCAGGCAGCGATTACTCAGTGTATGTAACAACAAACACAAGCTGGACGGATTATGGAAAGCATAAAATCCTATTTATGTTTGCTTATGCGGGTCTGATGGAAGAATTAAAAATTAATGCTCTAGGAAAATATTTGAGCACGCCAGACCCAAACACGCAGACATTGTTGTGCCTGGATTTGGAATTACCATATGGCTGTGATTTTTTTCCCTAATTAAGTTTGAGCTAACGGGGAAGCAGAGCCCATTCATTGACAGGCTCTGCAGCACTGCAGGGCAGAGCAGGGCATTCCAGGCACGGGAAGATCCCAGATTCCCATCCCTGGGTGTGTGAATGTTGTCCAAGAGCTCCGTGGAGTGGCTTTGCTGGCAGATGCTTTTGCAGCAGTGTCTGCTTTGCCTCTGCTCAGTTTTAATATTCCCAAACTCCTCCTGTAAAGCCAAGCTGTGGTTCAGCTGCAGGAATTGGACCCCCCCCACACCATGGAGCACCCACAGGGCCCAGCATCACCCAAATCAGGTTTTTCTCTTAAATCCCTCTGCTTCTGACAGACAGGGAGGCAGGGCTCAGGCCCCACTTTTCCAAGCATCCTTATTTTGCTGCATTAGGACCCACTGGGTGCTCTCCCTTGGCTTTGGTGGAGCAAAGCCAGATCTTGATTAGCTAATTACCTTTTTTTTTTTTTTTTTTGTAACTAAGCAGAAGTAAATCCCAGCCTACTTTGGTTGTTTTTAAGTCAGTTCACATCCTGACAAAATGTCTCTTGAGCTGCCTTGAGCCCCCTTCCTTGCAGGGAGGGGAGAACAGCCCTGACCTCTGTTTTCCATGGAAATCTGCCATCTGCTCAGTTTCCTTTCCTTTTTCACATTTGCAGCCCAGACCATTCACTATCTCAAACTTCTATCTGCCTTTTTTTTTAATCTATATCCCAAAATGCAGTCGCCTACTTTATGTATAAATAAACTGAGTTAAACCTTGCCCTGTGTGTGCCTGTCCCATGGCTGTGCCTTTTCTGGGCTGACTTCACTCACCTGCACAGCCCCAAACCAGGTATTTTTGAGGTGTTTTCTTCAGATCAGTGACCCCCCAACATCCCCAGGGGGATCCCTGCACAGACAGGGCAGGGTGGGATATTTTTTGCAGGAATTCCCCCCCAGTTTGGGTACAAAAACCAGCATGGGCATCTCTGCCAGGCCCCAGCTGCGAACAAAAAGAGCCATAACACCATTTTTGGACAGTTTTCACTGAGTTTTTTCCATGACAGCCCTGGATCCACACTTGCAGAGAGGAATTTTCCTGCTGCTTTCCCTGAGGAAGGTGAAAATTCTGGCTTCAGCAGAATAAACGAGAGAGGGATTTTCTGCTGAGGATCAGGGTGGCTTTGGGAAGTGCCTCCTCCTCCGTTTGGGGACAGGGAAGTTAATTTTGGGGTGTGCTGCAGCTCTGCAGGGAGGCACCGCTGAGTTTTCTGCCTTGCTCTGTCCCCCTCCAATCCCCCTTTCCCTGCACCCCCAGGGTGTTCCTTTTCATTCCTGTGCCTTGTATTTCCTCTTTGCCCCTCAAACCATCTCCCCAGGGAGAAGAAATTCCCTCTGGAGCAGCTCCTCTGCTCGAGTGGACCCTGAGGGATCATTGATGCTGCCCCTGGCATCTCCCAGTGCCCCAAATCCCACTGTCAAAGTACCAGATTTGCACAAAAAAATATCATCATCTGTGGGAACTCAGTGCCACAAAGATCCAGATCCAGCCTTCATTTCTAAATTCCAGTATCACTGTAGAGATCAAACTAAATATAGGCAAGGAGAAACACACCCCCAGAGCGAGCAGGGTGCAGGACAAATGGAGACAATTAAGTCACAGCAAGGAAAGGAATTAATCTAATGATCTTTACAGGCTCAGCAGCCAGCAAACCATCAGCTACGGAGGGAAAGAATGACGAGGAGCTCGGCTGAGCACGATTTTTCCACTCTCCTTATGGGCATTTCCAGTGTGTCCCTTTCTTTTGCTGCAAGGAGAGGAGAGGGGACTCTGAGGGTCTTGTCTGAAGCTCCTCAGAGGTCAGGGAGAACCACAAAGCTCAGCACTGACAGGAGGAGAGAGCTGGGGATGGAGGAGAAGGATCCAGGGAGAGCTCAGAGCCCTTGGCAGGGCCTAAAGGGCTCCAGGAGAGCTGGAGAGGAACTGGGGACAAGGGATGGAGGGACAGGACACAGGGAATGGCTTCCCAGTGCCAGAGGGCAGGGATGGATTAGAAATCAGGGATAAATTCTCTGTGAGGGTGGGGAGGCCCTGGCACAGGGTGTCCAGATTTGCTGTGGCTGCCCCTGGAACCCTGGAAGTGTCCAAGGCCAGGCTGGAACAACCTGGGAAGGCACAGGGATGGAACTGAATGATCTTTTAAGGTCCCCCCCAACCCAAACCATTCCTGGACCCATCCAAAGGAAAAAAAATCTCCTCTTGACGTGACTCCCAGCCAGAACCTGCCCCATCAGCAGTGTCAGTGCAGCAACTCCCAGCAGAACTGAACATTCTTAGAAGAGACAAAGTTTCAGCAGCAAAGGCAGATTTCTTTGCTGCAGGGGCAGCATGTCAGGCACAACCACTGCTCCTCTGCTTTGGGGTCTGTGGGGCCAAGCTGGCCCCTGTTCTGCCCCCCCAGCTCCGTGTGGAAGGGCCAATTTGCCCTGGTTTTCCAGGATGGAAAACGAGCAGGACTGAGATGGGCCATGGTTTCCTTTCCTAGAAAGCCCATCACTGTTCCCAGGTGTGTCCTTTCTGCAGCACCCCCAGCTCATAGGGAAGAGCCAGCTACACTTTGGGAGTTTGGGAGTTTGTGTTTCCCAGGGAAGAGCCAGCTCACACTTTGGGAGTTTGTGTTTCCCAGGGAAGAGCCAGCTCACACTTTGGGAATTTGTGTTTCCCAGGGAAGAGCCAGCTCACACTTTGGGAGTTTGTGTTTCCCGGGCTGGGCTGAGGAGCTGGAGCAGCCTCAGAGCATCCCTGCGGGCAGCTCCTCTGGCTGGGCCTCCAGCCCTGGGCTCAAGGATGCAGAAATGCAAGATTTTGTCAACTGCTCCATCTAGTGCCATTTCAGCAAAAAAACACAAAACTCGGTGCTGGGGCCCGGGCAGCTCTCCCTGCATCGTGTCTGGAGAGGCTCCATGAGGATGTGCCAGGACCCAGCCCTGCTCCAGTGCTTTCATTGCAGATCCAGGAATCTTTGTCCGATTTTCCTCATCCTTCTCGAAGTGGGACTATAAAGCCTTGCATGGAAACATCTGCCCTGGAAAACATAATATTCCTCATGAGCTTTTAAAGTGTTAAGGGATCCCTTAGGATGGATCAGGCTTGGAGCAAACCTGGGATAGTGGGAATTATCCCTGCCCATGGCAGGGGGTGGAAGGGGATGAGCTTTAAGGTCTGTCCCAACCCAAATCATTCTGGGATTCTGTGATCCTAAATAAAGAGGGAATAAAGACTTTATGCTACCACGGCATACTTTCCCTTTTTGTGCAGGAATTGGGAGTAAACTCTGCTTTAACCCAACTTGGGAAGGCAGCCCTCAGAGAGGGAACCCTCAGAGCCCACTTGGAAAAAGTTAAAAGCAAAGTCATGGTGATTCTTGTTCCTTTTCCATTTGGGATGCTGAAGAACACAGATTTCTCTGATTTGCTGCCATCCTGGAAGGTGCAGCTGTAACAGGAATTTGCATTTTGGGGAACAAACTCTACTGAAGGGGTAACAATGACCATGGCAGTTTTTAACCAGGACATGAATCCACTGGACTCAGACAAGTAAGGCTGGGGAGAAAGATGATAATGGAATTATGTAAACTGTAAAAACTGATGTTTTTTACATGTGTGACTTTAAATTAATTCACTCCAGTGCTTTCAGGCAGAGGGACATTAACTGCTCCATCCTGGCATAATCACATCACCCCCACAGGCTCTGTGCATGTCACACTCCCAGGGTGGTAATCACTGTGGGATTAATTACAGGGAATTTAAGGGCATTACAATGATTCCTCATGAGCAGGATAATGAGGCGGAGTCTCATGTCCCTCATCCCTCCAGGCTGACCTGCTGGCCCCACCAGCCCACCCAACACAACCACGTCATAACCTGGCCATGAGCTGGCCAAAAAAAAAATGCCAACAGCTCCTGGTGATGCCAAAAATGTCCTTGATGCTGTCACTGCCAGCTGCAGGTAATTCCACGTCTCTCCAGGTCAGGAAGCTCATGGAGGGGCTGTGAACAGCACAAGGCCCTTCCCAAGTAAAGGTTCTGACAGCTGAGCCCTCAAACCCAGGCAGGAGAACCCTCAGGATAAGGGGAAACAGAGGAAAAGTTGTGCCAGAAGTTTATCAGGGCAACATCTCACGCCACAGCTTTTAACACTGACTTAAACTGAAATATAGAATAAAACAAATGCACAACTACTTATGCAACCGAGCTTTATTTAGAACCTTTGAAGTCATAAAACGTCTCATTTTACTGATCTACGTAAACATACAATCAGGAGGTTTAATTGCTTTTTTCCCTTGCGCAGAAATGAAGTTTTTAAACAAACCAGAACACCTCCACCCAGGCAAGCGTGATGCAAACTGAATTCTCTGCCCTGGCCCTGCACGTGGAGCGTGCTCACTGGTTTATCAATTAGTTGCAATATAATTTTTTTTTTGGCAGCAATATATTCGAACACACAAAGTGCAAATTACAAGAAGCAGAAAATGCTCTCCCTCCTTCTGAGCAGCGAGATGTGCAAAATGCCTCAGCCCATAAATTCTATTGTTTATGTCTATGAACTGCATGTGCATCACAGGCCAATAAATAGCCCTGTACAACTTCATTATTAAATGTGGCAACGTCTCGGGGTCGGAATGCAGGGGCTACAAAAACACAGGACAGAGGAATCATTGGCTGATAAATTCCACACTCTGCTGCTGAGGGAACCTCCTCACACCTCACCTTGAACTCCTGCATGCCTCGGGTACCTGTGCAAGCAAAGCAGTTTGTTAGGAATTCTCCAGTTTTCTACACCTGCAGATTTTCCTGCGTGTCCAATCCAGATTCCACTCACACCTCACTTGGCAAATCAAACAGGGCACTGGGAATCCACTGAAAACCAGAAGTCTCTTCCAGGCACTGTTAAGGGAATACCCACCAATGGTTCCAGCAGGCTAAATGCACTTTGTGATTACCTAAAGTTAGGGAAAACTTTCCAAGGAAATAAGGAAAACGCTTTTCCAAGAGAATTTAGCGCAGCATTCCTGTCTCAGGGTAGTTCACCTCACTTCAGGACTGGCTCCTGTATGTGAAATGGGGAAAATTCCACTAAATCACACAGAAAAGCTGTACCTTTAACACCCCCCTGCACTGCTCAGTTATTACACTGCAGATTTTAAACCTTCTTTCCATTAAATTCCTGGGATTTTTCCCACAAAATGAGCAGCCAATTCTGACCCCACCTCCCCTTTCATTTCTCCCACCATTATAAATTATGCCAAATAGTCCAAATCAGGCTGGGCTGCTTCCTCCAAACCCCTCCTGCTCCTCTGGACAGGCAGATTAACCCTCAGAGCCTTGCACTGCCAGGAATCTGCCTGCCAAACTCATCTGCTAAATCACCACGGCCACGCTCACACAATCACTGCAGGATGGCTGGGACATGGGAATGAAGTTGGGAACTCTGGATTGGATATTCCTGCACCCACCTCCACAGCAGGACTGGCCCACAGTGGGAATGGCCTTGGGAAGGCTCCTCGTGGGCTTCAGATCCCCAAAAAATTGGTTGGGGGTTTCAGCTGAGCTGCCCAACTCACTGGGGGGGAGTTGAGGAACATCATCCCCTGCTGCACCTGGCTGTGGGAGATCATCCCAAATTGCCTGGCATGGCCAAGTTTTATCCAAAATTGACTCTGACAGCCCTAAGAGGAGCATCCTCTGAGATCCATGAAAGCCTCTTCCTGCACTACCTGATCCTGGGGAGACTCCTGGAAATGTAAATCAGTTTCTTGGTCAGGATGAAGCCCTTGGAGCAGGAGGGGCTGATCACTGTCATTCCTGGAAATACAGGATCACATTCCCAAAGCAAACTTTTTGTCTTCATGGAAGTTTCAGGATGAACAATTATGCTGCAGCTTGGCACGACAACAACTGCCTTTGTATGCGACATGCCTGGCAAATATCAGCACATTTCTTCTTAAAAAATAGAATTAGAACAGAATGAGCTACGCTGTTGTTGTTCATGCTGCCTAAATATCTGAAAAGGCTCAAACATTTTAAAAGCCTAAAAAAATAAATTTCCCTCTCCCCCGTTTATTTTTCATGCTAAAGGCTGCAAATTGACACATCACAGTAATTACCTCTGACTAACTTCCATAGACCTACCCAAAGAGATAAACATGAGAAGTTCACATTTGACTATCAGACTTACTGTGCCGAGCACAAATAATTTCCCAGAGGAGAATTTGATATTTCATCATTTGGAACAGTGGTAATTTAATTACTTTGCTAATGTTTTCTGGCACACTCGAAAGGACAATTAGCATAAGTAAATCAGGAGTGAGATGACAAGTCACTCAGCATTTATTTCTGCCCATCAGATGGGATCAGGGGATGATCTGAATTCTCTTTTGAGCGCGGGCCGATTCCGGGTTCAGCAGTCGCGACCGGAGTTCAGACCAGCAGGGATGAAACCAACACCTTAAATACAGCAGAACGAGCTTTGTCCTTTGAAATTCCTTAATGAAACTGATCCAGAGAAACCCCAAAGAAACCTTGGAAGCCACCAGGAGTCGTGGAGGGCGGGGGAGAAAGGCTGGTAAAGAAGCTGGAGATGCGCCGCCTGCTCCGGCGGCGGCGGGAAGGCTGATCCATGTTTGCTGGGCTGGGCGGTGTTTGACAGCTCTGCTGGTGGCCTAAACCAGCTCAGTTTGGTGCCTGGGACACTCAGGACAGCACTGTCAGGGTCACCGTGCCCCTCTGGCGCTTCAGGATGGCCACAGCCTGCTCGTGGGTGACGCCTTCCAGGGCCTCGCCGTTGACGGCCACGATTTGGTCGCCGCGCTTCAGCCGTCCATCGTCGGCTGCTGCGCCCTGCAAGGCCAAGCCAGGGGTCAGTGTGGGACACCAGTGGTCAGCTGAGGGACACCAGGGGAGCTGTGGGACACCCCGATGTCCTGCAGCCTGGAATTGTGCCTGGAATGAGGCGAGGAGCACTGGGGGTCCAGAGAAATGGCAGCGCTGAGCTCCGCCCCGAGCGCCTCTCGCCTCTCACTCCCCACCCTGCCAGGCTGCACACGCAGGAAAACTCAGAGCTGGCTCTTCCCTGGAAAAATTCCAGGATTGGGTCTGGGTTTTGTGGTCATGGAGAGGATTGTTAAAGCAGGATTTCAATGGACTCCATGCCCCCAGGGCTGAGAAACAGCTGAGAAGTGGGGAGGGAGAGGGAACAACCTGGGCACTACCCCAGGCAGAGCTGAAGAAATGGCCTGGAGTTGTTTATACTGAACATCAGGACAATTTTGGTCGCCAAATGGGTGCCAAGCTTTGGAGCAGAATGGCCAGTGGAGTTCCCATTCCTAGAAGGATTTAAAAGCCACGTGGATGTGGCACTTGGGAACGTTGGTTGGCAGTGCTGGGGGGGGAATGGTTGGACTCAGTGGTCTCAGGAGGTTTTTCCGACCTAAAGCATTCCATGATGGTCCTGAAAAGCTCCCAGAGAGCTTCAGAAATGGTTCCCTTCCTCCAGAGGCCTCAATAAGTTCATTTATCTAAATCCCAAGCCCTGCCTGCCCAGAGGCTGCCTCAGTGCCTCTCTCTGTCCCACCAGTGACTGCAGGAACTTTAGGTTCCATTTAGGGTTTCTCAGCTGTGCTCATATCTAGAAACTCGTAACCCTAAGCACCAGCTGAAAGGCATGGTATTTTAATAACTGAAAATTGTAAAAAACCCCCAGATATTTGTAGTTTGAGCCCCAATAGCAGGAGGTGTAGCTCCAATTTTACTTCAGACAAAGTTTTCTCAGCCATATCATCTTACCCTGCCACGAGTGGTGGCACAAGGAAAGCAACTGCATGTGACAGATTTCAAAATTATTTTATGGAAAGTATCCCTAAATCCCAGTTTTTCTTCCTTCCCCTTCCATTTCCACAACTCCCCTCACGTGGCCAGGCCTGACAAGTCTTGCTGGCTCCTTTTTAGCAGGGGATGGGTAGGAAAAGGGGCATTTCTCCCTTCTAGAATATGTTATATTATGATTCTTTCCCAGCCTCAGAGGCTGGAGCTCTCTGGGGACCCCAAATCCCCCCAGAAACTCAGGGCTGGGATCAGAGATGGGCAAATTCCCATTTTTCCATCAGGACACAGCAGCTCTCCCTCCTGTACAGTGGGGAAAAGGATGCCTTCAATACCCCCTGGAGATCTCTTGGAGATTTACAGGTACAAAACTGCCTTGTAAATATTTTAATGCACAAACCCCGAGTTTCCCAAGTACACAGAGCAGTTTTGCTGAGACAAAGTGTCTCATTTCAGCCATCAGTAATGTGAAATATAAACTGAGGAGCCAGCTATGAGTTCTGGGCCCTCTAACTCACAGCAACGCACTCAGACTGTACATTTTGCTTTCTGCTACATCATATATTATCCAATCCATATATTATCTTAGGTTTATTTTTGAAGATAATACAGAAAAAAAGGAAAGAAAACAACAAAAAAAAAAATAAAAGATACCTTGGCAAATATAGTCTTGACATAAATGGGCAGGTCTCCATGGGGACTTCCATACCCCCCTACAATACTAAATCCCAGTCCATCAGAGCCTTTCTCCAAAGTAATAATCTTAGGCTGAGGTGCTCTGAAAACACAATAAATATCACTTAGATAAGCAATGTCTGGGGACTTCATGCAGAAGGAACACTTACAGAGACATTTATCTACCAGGAGTTTTTTCACACAGTCACAAACCATGACCCTTGCACTGGAACATTCCTGCAAAGCCCAGAGTTCAAAGGTTGCTCCGTGTGCTCCAGCTCCTCACTTGGAAAAATATAGTTTTAATTATTATATTAAATATAATATACCCACATCTCCCTGCCCAAAATTCCAGAGCTCTTCACTTTGAGCCTGAATTCTTCAGGGGTTTTCTCTGCCTACAGTGAGCAAAGGAAGATTTTTTTTTTTGGTGGAATTTAGGCCATTCATGTGCCTTTATCCATTTTAAATTTGAAATTAGTTATTTCTATATATGTAGAAAGAACTGTTGTGGGCAGAAGGTGGCCAGGCATGGGCACAGCTGCCCAGGGCAGGGGTGGAGTCCCCATCCCTGGAAGGATTTAAAAGCTGTGGGGCAGTGGTGGCCTCGATGATCTGAGAGGGCTTTCCCAACTTAAATCATTCCATGATTCTGTGGAAGTTGTTTGGCATCTTCCACTTATCTAAAGATGCAGTAATAGCTTTGCATTTTTTTGACTACTACCTAGTTCTGCTTCATATTTTCACTTCCAAATTTCCCTGCTGCTTTGATGTGAAGAAAGAATACAAATCCTTTTGTAAAGCAAGCAGTTCCCCTTAGAGAGCAGCAATAAAACCAGAATCTCACATTTTAAGTTTAGAGAATGCAGCACAAAGAGCTCAAATTTTACACTCAACCCCCCTGAGGTAGGGTAGCAACTTCTTAAAATAAATAGAATGATCCATAGAATGAAAATGAGGAACATAATGAAGATGATGAGCTGAAACTGAGACCAAATGAATTTCAAAATGGTAACTGGGAGAATGGTAATGGAGAATGAGGCATGGGAGGGCTGGACCTCCAACTTCCATCACCACATACAAGTGCTGCAAGCAGGAATTATTTTAGTTGGATTTTTTCAAATAATAAAAAATTAAAGATTGAAAAGACAAAGTCCTGAGATGTGTTTTGTGAGGTGATTTTAACACCTGGCATCAGTCTGCCATTACCAAATTATTTCAAATTGCTCTGATTATTTCAAACTGCTGTTCCTTCAGACAAGGCAGCCAACAGACAAGGCAGGAATACCATGTCAGCACAACACCAGGGAAAAAAGGGACACTTTTCCCTTGAAAAGCACCCAGAAACAGTGCTTGGAAACACGTTCTGAGCTTATTTACTCAAGCAGGTGAAGACACACACGAGCCCACCATCAGCGTGGGGAAGGTCACAGATTTTTCATTTTAAAGGTGATGGGAAATCAGAGAGAGAAGCAATGGCAGAGACCTCCCCGCACCTTTTTCCTCACCCAGAAATCCCCCCCAGCCCTGCAGGAGAGCAGGAACTCACTCAGGCTCCTCGCTGGGGTGCTCAGAGGGCAGGTTCAGGCTGCAGCCCGTGGACATGCTCTCCAGCTGGCTGGCAATGGCACTGATGTTGGTGTCAGCCACCACCTGGGCAGCAGGGATGCAAGCAAATTGTTTGGAAAATCAGTTGCTGACTTTTTTTACCCCAAGCAAGCCTTAAAAGCAGATCTTAACCCCTTAAATCTCCCATTAATTCTGTATTTTCAAGGAAGAGCAGCCACATTCTGGGAGTTCAATGCAAATTTTGCTCTGGAGCTTTCTCTTGCCATCACTCAGACACTGAGCAAAGGGGAAGGGTCTTTTTTGGATAAACCAGAGAAAAAAGTTGCTTTTCCAAGAAAATACAATACCAGGGGTCCAGGATGGGTTGTGAAGGAAACCACCATAACCTTTAAGAGAACACCAAGATCCAAGGTACTACAGGGCAAACATCCTGAAGAAATACTTCAGACTGGTTTGTTTGATGAGTAGGGAACAAATTAATCCTTGGTTTTGACTTATCTGAATTTTAGCATGAAAAAAAGGTGGATTATTAAGCTTTCCAATTCTGGGTCTTCATTATTCTGAAACCATCCTGAGTGATGCTCTGAGGGCTGGAGCACCTTTCTATGGAAGCCAGGCTGGGAGAGCTGGGGGTGCTCACCTGGAGAGGAGAAGGATCCAGGGAGAGCTCAGAGCCCTTGGCAGGGCCTGAAGGGGCTCCAGGAGAGCTGGAGAGGGACTGGGGACAAGGGATGGAGGGACAGGACCCAGGGAATGGATCCCAGTGCCAGAGGGCAGCGATGGATGGGATACTGGGAAGGAATTCCTTTTCTGAGAGTGGTGAGGACCCTGGCAATAACTTTTTTTTCACTGATGCTGATTTTTTATTTGCTTTTTTTCTTGAAAAAAAAATTCAAAGAAACCATCACAAAGTGGTTTGAAGTATTTACAGCTGAAAGGGCATCAATTTTCCAACAAGCCCACACTGTGGTTATCCCCTAACTCCATCTCCCTCTGAGGAGATTTTCTTCTCTGCCTGACGTTTACTGCAGCTCAGACTCAGTGAAAAACAGCCAGGAAGCACAATTCCAATATTTCCTCCAGCCATGGCCTTATTTTATCAAAGTCAGCAGGTACTTCTTCCACTCATTGCTGTGAACTTGGCTTTAAGGAAAACTTCCCTTTTCAAAGTAAAAAAAAATAAATTGTTTTATAAATTGTTTTATAAATGGGAGTGCTCACAATTCTTCCACAGCAATAATTCCCTCTTCCCAATCACCTGGAGCCAGGAGGGTGATAGACCCAGGAGGTTTCCATGCAAATTTTGCATCCCAGGATTTGGGCTCCAGGATGCCCCAAATGAAGGGGATCCAGGAGATGAAAGCAGCACCTGGCTCAGCCAGCAAAGACCCCACCAAGGTTCCTTTCCCCAGCAGGATAAGGAATTCCAGCCAGGATTTGTCTTTTTTTTTTGTTTGTTTGCTTTTTGTTTCGTTGTTGTTGTTCAATAAAACAGGAGCAAAACCAAATCTATATTCAAAAATCTTCAGCTGGCAGCAAGAACGCATCAGAGTTCAACAACCTTGTGAAAAAAGCTCCCCCTTATCTCATTACTACACCTGCAGAAAAGAAATTAAATTAAAGCAAGGCATCCAAACAGCCAAGAGGGATGATTGTTCCCCTGAGACTTTAATCTCCCATTTGCAAACAGCATTTGCAAACTCCTTCCCAGGATGTTCCCATAAAAAGCCTTTCCACCCCACTGCACACAATTATCTGACCTTTCAGGGCAGTTTGCCACAAAGTGCTCTGCCCTGATAATAAATGGAATTACTTAATGGCACATCAGTCGTGATGATCACAGAGATAGGACTGCTCCATTTGGATTGTTTTGATTAACAAACAATCAAAAATAAAGGAGTGGTTTGGTGGTGGAGAGGTGCCTGTGGCTGGTGGGGAAGGGAGACATCACCAGGCTCTGACACCACTCCAGATGTGAAAATACAGCATCCCACCTTCCTGTGAGAGATTTTTAATAGAGGAAAACAGATTCCATTCTATCCCAATAAACCTGTAAAGAGGATCAAGCTCATTTTAATGAGACAGAATGCTCGGAGAGCAAAAATGTGGAATAAAGCAGCCAACTGACAAAGCCAAAGACAATTCCAGAAGAGGCTCTTTAACCCAGTGGCATTTCTAGAAGAACCTCTTTGTTTCTGTGAGTGACCCAGTGACAAAGTGCTCCATCAGGAATATTTTTAAATCCATCATGAGGTGCAACACTGAGCTGTATTACAGCTTTCAAGATGAGCAATTTTGGGTTCTGCAGCAAGCTTTCATTTTCTATTCAAGGGAACGGTGTTGACATGAAAAGTGAAATTACTCAACGTTAGTAACAATATGATAACTATAATTTAACAGAGAACCCTCAGCTGCTGTGAATCTGTGTGTTTCCTCTGACTTCAATGGAACTGCACAAAACACCATCTGCTCTGGAACTGGCTCATCACTTACCGGGTCAGCAGTTCATGGACAGACAAAACAAAGAATAAGCAAGTCTAAAACTAAGTTTATTATCATTTCATTGCCTCTTTTTTCCCTTTTTTCTTTCCACTCCCCCCCCACCCTGTTTTTTATAGTCACATTTGTGTCGTAATACAAGCAAGAAGCTTGCAAAAACCCCCCAGGACATGTTCCAATCCAAAATGCTGTGATGATAAAGAGAGTTAAGAGCAGATTTTAGTGGTGCCTTCAGCTTGTTTTCCAATTGTTGCGACAATTCTGAAAATGAGCAGAATTTTGAATTCTAACTGGTAAGTATTTCCCCCATTTCTTTGTGTAAACACAAAAATAAACCACGGACCAACACAGTGGCAGCAGCAATTAGCAGCAGTGTGGCAGGAGATGTCCCTTTTAGGCACCAGAGAAACACAGCAGTGACAGCACCATTTTCTCTCCTGGGTGTTTTTATCCTTTACCTGCAGAACAACCAATTCCAGGCAGCACTGCCTTAGTGATGATGCCATCATTTTTCCCAAATTCTGCTAGAATTTCTTCCAAGGACAAGGAAACCACCCTGTGGGTCTCTGTTTTGTTACATCACAAGCAGAAACACAATTTCCTTGTTCCTAGTTAACTTCCAATTAGAAAAAAAAAACAACCCTCAACTTGGGAGCTTGTTGATTTATCACGTGTGGCAACGAGTTTGTTTTGTTGCCTTTGTTATGCTTCCATAGAGCTGTGCTCACAGCCTGTATGAATGGCAAGAAAGAATTTTTGAATGGAAATGATTTCTTGCTCTCCTTCTGTGTAATTCCCACCAGCAAAGCACCCTGCAATTCTGTGATGCCTCGTGCCAGGGATGCTCAGGGTTTTTTATTTTTTATTTTTTTTTCTTTCCTGAATGCCATTTATCTCCCCTGCTGCAGCTGCATGTTCAATTTATCACCATACCTGCAGGATAATGCTCCCATAAGCATTCTTTAGTAGATTAACTGCATCTGCATGAGACAGCCCATCCAAAGGTTGCCCATTAATGCTGACAATCCGATCTCCAACCTGAAAGTACAACAGCAATGGAAAATTACCAGCATTAGGGAAAATTAAAATTAAGAATGCTTAAAATTCCTCCTGAACTTGGCACTGCACAGTCATGCTTCTCTTTTGCAGGATCCCTTTTGTCAGGATTCTGCACTGCCAGTGATCATTTCCCATTCTTTTTTTAACACTAACAATACCATCAGAGAAACAAAGATGGGTTGTATTTTACTCTCTCTATTTGCAAGCAGAGAGAGAGGGAGATTTTCATTGCTGCCCTCCCATCCAGAAAGGATTCATTTGTGCCTGAATGTGCAGACAAGTTCATATTCTTCCAGACCGTGTAAGCACAAGCTGAATTGTTGTATAGGAGAGTAGGAACTCCTGATATTAATCCAATTAACCTGGATGATTTCTTCTTCCTACACACAAAAATGATCTCGACCTTGCCATTGTTTAATTCCTTTAGAGACAAGCCACGAGTGTAGCAGCGTGTCCTAATGAATCTCAGGGGCCAAAGCATGTGGATCTGCATAAAAAATTCTTTCCAACCCTCATGACTCCTTGAAACTCTCTCCAAAACTGGAAGTGTTCACCATGGCCATCCCTGGAAACCCACACGTGCTGTGGGTCTGTAAAAGTGCCTTATTTTGCTGTTTCTTTCGAGAGGCCTTGAGATCAAACAACTCATTTCTGATCTGGTTTCTCCCTGGTTTGAGCTCCCAGTGATGCCCAGTCCAGAGTTCCCAAAATTGCTGTGGTTTCCAGAGAGCCTCTGGCTGCCCTGCCTGGGTCTGGGTGAACACAGACATCCCAAGACCACTGCAAAAGCTCTTTCTCTTAAATCCCTTTTCCAACATGGGCAGCAATTGCCATTATTCCCCAGACAGGAAGAGAAGGGTGGATTTGTTTTCTGGGGTGGGTTTATTTGTTTTACTTCTACATAAAAAGAAGCAGAGTAATCTGCGAGAGATTATCAGTGGCAGCAGGTACAGAAGGGCCTGAGGCTTCAAGAAGGATGAAAGAGGAAATATTGAGGGTCCCTGTACTCACCCTGAGCCTCTGTGTCCGAGCAGCCACTCCGCTGGCCTGGATCATGGCAATGAAGATGGGAATGTCCCCCAAGGGGCTCCCCTTCCCTCCTGCTATGCTGACACCCAGGGCATCGTTTGGGCCCTGGAACAAAGCAAAAACCCAACATCTGCAGCTGGGGAGGGCACAGGGAGGGCAGTGTGCAGGGTATGGCTCTGGTTTGTGGAACGGGGAGAAAAGGGGTTTGACACACACACAGAAAATGGGTTTGCTCACCCAGAGCACAGGCACCCATCCCGTGTGTGCAAACACAAATAATGCAGCCTGGCTTGTGAGAAATGCTGCAAAAATGAACAACTCCAGCAAAAGGAGTGGGGCTTATAAAAGGATAGAAAATAACTCACTGACCCTCATTATCTCCACAGTCCTCAGGCCCATATCGGCTCCTGCTAATAAAGATACAAACAATTAGCTTCTGTAATTAAGAGATAATATAATTAAGAGATAACACTGTCAGGTGACAACAGCCCCTTGCTGCCCAGGCAGAGTTATCACCAAGCAGGAGTGGAGCCTCCCTGTGCCAAGGCAGTGAGGAGGAGGAGGAGGAGGAAGGATGAACACGGGGTAATCCCTCCAGCTCCTGATGCCACCGTGACTCCCTTTGTAGCCCAGCCACAATCTGTGGAACAGCAGCTCTCTGCCAGCCTGGAGAGCAGCCCTATTGTGCCTTCCCTCAATTAAAGATGGGTTTATTGTTCCTAAATCACAGCGTCCCTGCACAAAGGGCTCTGGGAATGGTGTGGATTGAGGGATTTCCTCTTCCTGTTTGGGCTGTGCTGGTAAATAATGCACAGGCAGGGAGTCAGGCTGGTGGGATTCCACTCAAAGGGTGTGAGAAGTACTCAAAATGTTGGAAAAGGGGAGGAAAAGGGGAGGAAAAGGGGAGGAAAAGGGGAGGAAAAGGGGGAGGAAAAGAGGGAGGAAAAGGGGAGGAAAAGGGGGAGGAAAAGGGGAGGAAAAGGGGAGGAAAAGGGGAGGAAAAGGGGGAGGAAAAGGGGGAGGAAAAGGGGGAGGAAAAGGGGGAGGAAGGAAAAGGGGAAGGGAATAGAGGTGAGAGGGAAAGGAAAGTGGGAAGAGAAGAGGGAGAAGGAGAAGGGGGGAATAGGAAAAAGGAACAGGGAAAAGACAAGGGGAAAGTGGGAAAGGGGGAAGGAGAGGGATGAGAGGAGAACAGAAAGAAAAAGCAAAAGGCAAAGAAAGACTTCAGAGGCTTTGCTCGAACTGCAACTTTTTCAGCCCAACAAGCTGATGGTGCGGCGAAGTCCCAGGCTCTGCTACACCCACCCCTAACTGTTATCAGCTTTAATGAAACCATTTTCAGAGCCTTTCAGAAGGCTGGCAGATCAAATCTCTTCCAAAATCCCACGGTTCTTATCCCCACATCCATGCAGATGTGCCTGGGCAGGAGGACAAGGACAGAGGTCTGTGGCATTCTCAGCCCTGGGGACCCCAAATCAGGGTCAGGACATGCCCAGACAGCACAAGAAATGTCTTCTCCTCCTGCCCATGGTGAGCAAAGATTCCCAGCTCCTGGAGCAACTCTCCCCAGGCTGCTGAGGGTCGTGGATTTAACGCTCTCTAAAGCTGCAAATTGCAAACTGGGCATTGTGACTTTCTCGTTACAAAACACCCCTTTATGCACTCAAGAGCAGCAAAGATATAAATGAAGTGGTGGCAGCTTTATTCCCTGAGAAAAGTGCTCCTAATGCGAGAACCATGCCTGTGCTAAGCCTCTGACAAGGGCGTCGGGGAATAGCAGGGCACAGGAATTCTGCACTCAAAATAGAGGGGCCATTCCTCCTCCAGCAGACATAAAAATAATGTTAAAAATAGTGTTCAGCTCTTAAAAACATCCGTGGGGCGTCTGCTGGGAGGCCGGGCAGGAAAACCAGATCCAAGTGCTCAGTTTGGCTTTGAAAGCAGCCTGAATATAAAGCAAATGACACTCAGCTGCTCTGACAGTACCTGAGTTTCTCTGGGATGTGTCTGCTGAGGATCTTTTTGTGCTGACAAAGTTCTGCAAGGTGGAGAGGACGGGAGCAAGGGCGGGGTGGAAGTGGCTGTGGACGTTCTGCTGGCTCGCCTGAAGGTAGAAAAAAGAAATAAAAACTCCAAGCAAAAAACAAGTCAAACCCAAAAGTGAACTTTAAACCAGACCCTGTGACAGATGGGTGCAGCTGTGCTCGGTGCCAGCTGGAAATGCCACATTGGCCACGAAAGGGCAAACCCCTCTGGGAGGGGAAACTCACCAAGATCTCCCCAGGGAGGTGAAGTCACCACCCCTGGGGGGATTTAGCAGATGTGAGGATGTGGCACTCGGGGCAGGGGTTGGTGCTGGGCTTGGCAGGGCTGGGGATGGTTGGGTGTGATGGTCTCAGGGGGGTTTTCCAACCTCAGTGTTCTCAGAGTGCTACAGACTCTTATTCCACGTTTATGAGCTGCTCAGATCAGCTCTGGACAGTGGGGTGTTTTTTTTCAGTGCTCCCAGGGTGTCTCCACACCTCAGGAGAAGGGGAGATGATGGGCACCTTCCCCTGATGGCCCTGCATGCAGGAGGCACCCAGGAGCACACCAAAGAGCTGCTCTGTCCCACCAGGAGGGGACCAGGGACACCCATCTGCCACAGGGCAGGAATCTTTGTTGTTTCAGCTGAACACACTGGGATTGCCCCTGCTTCTCCTATCTGCCCAAGAACCTCCTCAGTTCCTGAAGAACAGGGAAGCTGACACAGGGAGAGCCTCCAAAAGGAGCTCCTCACTCTTGCCCTTTCCATGTCCCTCCTTTTCCTCTCTCCTCACACTTTTATCACCCCTGGTTTTTATCTTCAGACTCTGCCCCTCAAGGAAACATAATTACCAATTTAGGAAGAGCACCTGAGCAGGTTCCACTGAGGGCCAGACCTTTCCAGCTGGGCTGCCTTGTCCAGAACAAAGACTTGGTCCATCCTTGTCCCAGCACAGCAGAGATTTCTCCCCACAAAGGCATCAGCTGGTGGCCCAGAAGCCCTGACACATTTATCCCACTGGCCAGGGTGCAGCTGTCAGTGACAAACACCAGGCTCAGCACCACTTCCAGCCCTGGGTGCCAACTCAGGGCCTGGTTAACAAGATTTGCAATGCGTGTGAAAGCAACCCCTGCACCACAAGGATTCCATTTCCACTGCTCAGGGGATCAGCGGGCCCAGAAAAAAGCCAAGTGAGGACAAAAGGTTTGGGTGCTCTTGGCCAGCACCTCCTAAAGCAGCCCTTGCAGTTGTGCAAATCATTCCAGCTCATTTGCTGCATCGTCTGCCAGGATTTTTGTAACTCTTGGAAGGGTTTTGGTGAGAAACATTTATTCAGTTTTCAGAATCACCAGGTCACTTCGGAGCAGGGAGATGAAGGCTCCTGCACCAAGAAGATTAGGATTTCTTGTATTAAAAGAAATGCAGGAATTACCAGGTTCCTGCAAAAGCCTCTTAGGCTACAAAAAAAGGGGGATGATGTCATTTTGATCTGAATTTTTACCTAGACCCATGTTGGACATTACAGCATTTTGCTTCCCTTTCAGCTTGAGCTTCACATGGTAAAACCAGGTGGATCATTTTTAGCTGTCACTTTTTGATTACCTTGCTCTTGCTCAGGCTTCGTGGTGATACAATGGCCAAAACAAAACGTAATCCTTGACTGCTGACTTAATGCAATCAGTGCAATTTCCCTCTGTTCCTCCATTTCTCCCTGCCTGCTGCATGCACTGCAGATGTTTCTCCAAAGCCATAATTTTTAAAGCTGGGCTTAACTCAGCTTAGTTCCAACAGGGCTTTAGCCCCTCCCCACCTCCAGCCAGCCAGGACCACTGCTGGCCTTTAGGAATTGAAAAAATCACACCATGCTGTGATAATTTTGGCACTTTTTTGGGGGTGTTCATGCACAGAGCCTCTCACAGACCTCCTTAAAAATATTCCTGCTTCAACTCACATTTCCCCTAAGCCCCCTCTGTGGCTCCTCTTCTCTGTTTCCAAAAAACAAGTTTCTTTTAGCAGTGCAGCTTCCCCATGGCAGAAAGGGGCCAAAACCCCCTAGAGCCTCACCCTGCTGTGATTTCTCTCTCAGAGACACTGGCACCTTAAATATAATGGCAAAGCAGTTGATTTTCAGAAGGAAAACCCATTAATAAGGAGTTTTCTAAGTCACTGTGCCTGTTTCTCTGCCCTGCAATCCTCCAGGTTTAACACCAAGAATCTGAATGGATTGGGGGGCACGGGGAGAGGGGAAAGGCCTTGCTCTGATTGAAAAATGAATTGTTGTCCTCGCTTCAGGTAAGGAGCAAGTGAAGCAGGAAATTGCTCTGTGTTTTCCTGGAGAGGAAAGCAGCTCTCCTGTGGTTCTGCTGGGAGATAGGCAGAGACACACTTTGGTTTCATTAGCTCGTTTTGATAGACAAAACAGCTGCAGAAAATACACTCAGGCAGTTTTTTGCAGGTCTGAAACCCAAAAATTTCTGGGCATCATCACTTGAGAAAGATTTTACAGATTTTTGGTGTGTCTTGGGAAGGCACTCTGACAATAAATACATTAACCAGCTCTCCTGCTCGATCAGCATTTCAGCACTGAAAATTATGAGGATAAAATATTTTCTTCCCCACCCTCAGCAGTGCCTGTGGAAGGATGAGCTCTGTGTGCACATCTGGGCACCATCCCTGAGCTCTGCCCTTCACAGCTCAAATTTAAACAGAGGAATTTGTCACTGACCTGACTGTTCTGGGATGTTTTCCGTGATGACAACCATGACCCAGCTCGCAATCTCCCAAGTTCAAGATGCACCAGGCCTTGGGCACACTTGGAAAAAAAAAAAACAAAAAAACAACAAAACCAACCCACAATGTGCAATTTAAGTAGACATATAATATTTCATGCTCTCCTGGAGAGAATTATGTTTATATTCAGCACCACAAGTCCGTGAAGAAAGCCACAAGGAATGCTCAAAACATGAACATTTGTATTTAGACAATACAAGAAGGCTTGTCCTGAAGGTTTCTCCTGGTTGCAGAATTTAGTATGAATCTCCCCCTTGCAAGCTGATGGCCAATTTACTCAGGAAAAATAAACAGAAAGCCCCAAACTCTTTAGCAGACATTTGAAAACCCCTCCAGAGGAAAAAAACGCTGCAGAAAAGGGTGAATTTAACCCATATGGATCCAACTTAACAAAAAAAAACCCTCGTACCACCGACTCCCAATTCTTAAATAGGTGAACTTTTGGCAAGGTACCAACCCTGAATGGAAAAAGCAAGGGAATAATTAGCCTTTCCCTTGAAGAATGAAAGAAATCATGTGCAGGAACACTGGTGGGGATGGCAGGGGGAAAGCCCTGGAAGCAGATGCAGTTTGGAACAGAAATTGGCCTTCAGCATCCACTGATGGCACTGGTGGCCATCCCATCCCTGCCCTCTCCCCCAGCCCAACCAGCCATGGAAAAATGCAACTCCTCCCAGAATTTCAGAGTAAAATCACTCCTGGAAGGTGGGAAGCTGTGCAGGAACAGATTTAAGCTGCCATTTCATAGCTGCAGGTCAGTACAGCAAAGCCAAAGATTTCTTTCAGCTCTGGTTTGTATTGCCTCTCCCATTTCCAAGTGTTTTCCTAACACACGAGCTGCATTTTCAAATAGATGCCTAAATACTAAATGTGCCTTTGTGCTCCTGCTTCGTATCACCCAATTCCTAGAAATACGCAGAGAAGTGACTTTAAATGAACCTCCCAGTTATTTCAAATGAAATTCTTGTCTCTGTAATCAGCTGGAGCTGTCCTGTGTATGGTAAATAGCACTCCAGGATAATTACCTTGCACGATGTCAGAACTGCAATTCAATATCTCAAAATGCATTCTGTACTCACCTTAAGTATAGTGGCAACAGTCTCTTGTGAGGCATTTCTCATATCCTCCCCATTTACAGACAAAATCTGATCTCCTTGAATTAATCTTCCATCTAGGTCTGCAGCTCCTCCTTTAACAATGTCAGAGATAAACACTCCACTTCCATTTCTAACAATGCAAGAAGCATATGGCTAATTACACAATCCAATATTCTTTGGGAGACCAATTTAGATCACTTGCATTTAACAGACATTAAAAGAAACCTGTGAGCAGAGGAAGAACCAGTTTTACACCCCCATTCAGCTGCGTAAAAAAAAATCAAGGAGTTTTAAAACCACAGCATGCTTTGCTAATAGTTAATGCTGTCTTTCCCCTTGAACTGCTAGTTCTGACTGTAGGATACACAAAGATTTATGGAAAACACCATTTATATGAATAAAAATCCAAGGTTTGGTCTGTGATGGAGTTAAACAACCTCCTGGTGGGACATGGGTTAGTGGTGTTGATTAAAGGCTGGATTCAATGATCTTGGAGGGCTTTTCCATCCTAAATGAATCTGTGGTGTGAGCTGGTGCCAAGATCCGCCATTTTTTTATCCTTCACCTGAAGGACACAACACTTCCCAACCTTGAAATATACCTGGGTATCATTTAGTAGACATCACAAACTCCATTTAGATTAATAAAAATCCAAGGTTTGGTCTGTGATGGAGTTAAACAATCTCCTGGTGGGACATGGGTTAGTGGTGTTGATTAAAGGCTGGATTCAATGATCTTGGAGGGCTTTTCCATCCTAAATGAATCTGAGATTCCGTGGTGTGAGCTGGTGCCAAGATCTGGCTTTTTTTATCCTTCACCTGAAGGACACAACACTTCCTACCCTGAATTATACCTGGGTACCATTTAACAGACCTCCCAAACTGGGCTCCCTGTAAGGAGGGGATCCCCACTCTGAAGGATCCAGGAAATTCAGCACAGGAGCAAAGGGAGGAGGGCTGGAGACTGCGATTACCATCTGCAGGCTAATTTACATAATCTAAATTAATTACCCACCCCACAATCTGCTCACAACACCTGGGTTAAACACTGCCACCCAAAAACTGCAGAAACTCTGCTGACCATAAGCAGTCAGGATAATGACACGGTGCTTTGTGACTGCAAAAGTGAATTATTTTTGGCAATAAAGGAGGGCCAACTCCAGCACTGAACAAGTGTCATGCCATAAATCTCTTTTAGCAAAGGAAGATTAAAACTCTCAATGCTCTGGTTTGAGTGATCTAATAGCAGTGGTTTAGAGATGTATCAGGCAAAAGTCACATTTTATTAGGCAGCTGTTACTTCCCACTGCATTGCTCCCTGCAACTCCCTGACATGAGGGTGGAGCCAGGACAGGACAAGAGGAAATGGCCGCAAGTTGTGCCAGGGGAGGTTTGGGTTGGATAGCAGGAAGAATTTCTTCATGGAAAGGGTGGTCAGACCTGGAAGGGGCTGCTCAGGGAGGTGGTGGAGTCCCCATCCCTGCAGGTGGCACTCAGAGCTCTGGGCTGGGTGGCCTTGATGGCCTTGGAGGGGTTTTTCAGTCTCAGTGGTTCTGCTGCTCAGGCTCTGCTGTGTGAACTGCTCTCTGCAGAGTGGCACAGCCCCTTTGAGCTGCTCAGGTTTGGGTCTGGCTCAGCCTCTCGCCCTCCACTGACCTCGGTCTCTCTGAACCAAGCACCAGCTCGATCCAGCTCCCAAATCCATCTGCAAAGGCACCTCCTGGACAGAGGTGGGGTAGGTTTATCCCCTGATTTAGAAACCAGAAAAGCCATGGGGTTTTTTGGAGGTTAGGGCCTCCAAAGCCCTGAGACACTGCCACCCTGATGCCACAGGAGAGTGAGTCCCCAGTCCTGCACGTCCCACACTCCCTCCTGGTGAGATTCCCTCTCTATGCCCAGAGCTGTCCTGGGCAGCAACACTTCCACAGCTCAGCTCTGTTCTGACACAGAACAACAGCCCCACTGCATCCTGGAAGACATTTAGATACAAAATTCTGCTCCTTATAGACTTTCCCCTTTATTTCATACTCCATTTCATGGCTACAGTCATTCATTCATACATCAAAACCCCAAATATTTCCCACTGGAAGCGCTGTCAGATCGGAGACGCTCTTACCGTTTCCCAGCTATGCTGAGCCCCAGCCCTCGGCCCATTTTCTTCTGGATATCTACAGAGAAAATCTCCAAGTTCTCCTCATCCTTGTAATGTGCTTCATTCCTGTAAACCACCAGCTGCACCTTCTGGGGCGTCTGCCTGAGGGCAGTGATGGCTTCCTCGTGGCTGGCGTTGCGCAGATCGATCCCGTTCACCTGGAATAATCAGTGTTTGCTTTCCCAGTGACACGGACAAATGACCTTTCCATCACACCCTGCTCGTGGGTGACAGCACAGATTTGTCACTCTGACACCCCTTGGTGCTCTAATTGAGCTCTCCCATTTCCAGAGAGATCCTGGGTCTCCCATGGAGTGTGAGCTCGGAGTTTTGTGCCGCTGCCCGGAGCGAATCCCAAGAATCAGAACATTTGGGCTTGGAAGTTTTGGGTGTTCTTTCCTTTCTTTTTGACCTCAAGCCTTTGGAACCTCAAGCAGTGCTTCTTGTTCCAGCTACACCAAGTGGGATGTGCTCCTCTGAGCTCCCTGTGTACCTCAGTGCTCAGATTCCTTCTCCCTCAGCTCTGTAACATCCTCAAGCTGAAAACAGAGGGAATCAGAAACACCAGCAAACAAATGGCCACAGAAAACCCCAGCAGGATGTGTTAAATGGTGATTTGCCTTTTTTTCCAATAGATGGCACACCAGACCACTCCTGGAGCTCCCAGCCACACTTCTCTCACTATAACCTGAGAAGGTTTCAGCATTTTAGCAATGCCAGACAGAACAAGAAGTTCTGCTTAAATGTTCCATTTATAAAAATCCCCTATTGCAATGTGAAACTTAACCTAACTTTGCCAAGCCTGGTCCATAGGTGCCCTTTAAGGTGTTTGCCAATATTCTGTCAACAAAATCATCTTTTATTTCTTCATACCAAAACATATCAATACTTTGACATTTTGGAAGTCTCTTTAGGAAGTAGCATGAACCGTAACAGAATAACCACAAATGTTAATCCACTTCCAGAAGTTTTAAGGCAATGAAAATATTTCTCAGAATGTCTAGATATGCAAAACTACAATCACACTTAATTTTACATTAGGATTTATGCAAAGTTGCAATCATACTTGATTTTACACTAAGATAATTAAGCCTAATCTATAGCAATTGCATTCTTTTGTACCAGTTCTGCACACATTTATTTATAATGCACTGATACCCTTTCCTTGACACAGTATGCTTTATCACACTAATCTGAAACTAATTCAGTCATCTTTTTGATTAATACAGCTTTTAAAAGCTGAAATAATAACAATATTATGGCCCATAAACATTAGCACTTTCCTGCTTGGCCAGAGAAGAATTAATTAACCTGCCCCACTTTTACCCCCTAATTATTGTGCTCTGGTAATACCCCGTTATTTATAAAACCAAAACAACACTCGGCCCCAACGCTAACAAAAATATTTGCAGTGCAAGAGCTGTAAAGACAACTCCCCAAGTACCCCTTGCTATTTTCCTAACCCTACACACCGAGGCCTTAATGGCCATGCTGGGAATTTGTCCTGAGCTGACAGCAGAGCTGCAAAGCAGCTGCACTGAACCCCTGCCTGACGCAGGTTTCATTTGCAGACCAACACTTCTCTCTTAACCCTTTCCTTCCACCTTCTCCCTGCTTGGCTGGGGGAAAAACACCACATTTATTCACAGCAGCTCTTCCCAAGATGAAGTGTGGCCTGGGGGAGCTGGTGGCTTCTGCAGGGATGCTGGAGGGATGCTCACAGGGATGTTGGGAGGGATGCTGACAGGGATGCACATAGGGATGCTGTGAGGGATGCTGACAGGGATGCTGTAGGGTGATGCTAAAAGGAATGCTGACAGAGATACAGGCAGAGATGCTCACAGGGATGCTGGGAGGGATGCTCACAGGGATACTGAGAGGGATGCTCACAGGGATACGGAGAGGGATGCTCACAGGGATGCTGTGGGGTCATGCTCACAGGGATGCACATGGGGTGATGCTCACAGGGATGCTGAGAGGGATGCTCACAGGGATACAGGGATACAGGGATACAGGCAGGGATGCTGTGGGGAGATGCTGACAGGGATGCTGTGAGGTGATACTCACAGGGATACAGGCAGGGATGCTGTGGGGTGATGCTGACAGGGATGCTGACAGGGATACAGGCAGGAATGCTGTGGGGTGATACTCACAGGGATACAGACAGAGATGCTGTGGGGTGATGCTGACAGGGATGCTGTGGGGTGATAGTCACAGGGATACAGGCAGGGATGCTGTGAGGTGATGCTGACAGGGATGATGAGAGGGATGCTCACAGGGGTGCTGACAGGGATACAGGCAGGGATGCTCCAGCCACCCTCTCCTCCTCACCCCACGTTATCCCAGCTCAGTATTTGGATTTCTGGCAGAGCAGAGACACCAGAACGGTGTTGGGAGCGCAGGCCTCTGAATGAAAGATTAAAGAGATGAATAATACCAAGCTATTGGACATGACAGCTGAACTATGTAATTCAAGAACTGCCTTGCTCAATTAAATTTAATGTATTCTCAATTTGTACCTTCAGTTTGTATGAATATATAAGGAAATATGAATTTTTCAGGACGTTCTTGGTGACAGAAGGGAAGCCTTGAGAATGGATCCCATTCAACCTACAAGGGACCTGTGCTGAACTGAAAACAACTCTCCACAACCAAAAACAGACACAAAGAAAGTAATTTACCTCCAGAATCTGGTCACCAGCCCAAAGTCTGCCATCTCGGGCTGCTGCCCCTTCTTCATAAACTTCATGGATCACTATGGCATCCTGTGGGAAGAAGGGAGAGCCATGAATCCTGTTCCCAAAAACCCCCAAACTGGCCACCACCACCCACCCCACACTCCCCAGCAGCTCCACAGTTTAAAAATGCAGCACTCCAAGTCAGGAGAAGCAAGACTGTAACACAGATTTTTTAAATTTTCTCTATTTCGGGATAAGAAAATGACTCCTGTAATCAAAAGGTACAAAGGATTTTGTTCCCCACTTCAGGGTAGTCTTGTCTAGAGCTTCTTCCATCATTTTTATACACTGGCATCAGCAGCCCATGAACTCAGTGTGAACTGTTGTATTAATACAGTTTACTTTTAATGATATTATTTAAAACCAGATTCTTTGGAGCTATGAATATTTTTAGGGTCTTGGCATAGGACCTCGGCTTTAAGCAGGAGCTGAATGCCTTGTGGTAAATAGCTCTGGTTAAATCTGTAAGAAATGAAATCCAGAAGAAAGGAACAATGGCAAACGTTAGTTTATTACTGAGGTTGGAAAATGTAGGCAGTGGCAGATGTAGCTTCAGGGAAGGTTTCAGTGATTTAATCTTATTGCCAGCAATAGATGTCCCCAAAGAAAAAGCATTACAAAGAACACACTGTTCTCTTGCTGGTGCTTTCCCTTTGCATTGTTCTAGTTTGATTCTTTTTTTTTTTTTTCCTTATATTTTTCCTTAAATATTTATATATAGGTGAGGACCCTGCTACAGTGCTCCAGCTTGCAGGATGGGATGCTCCAAACGCTGCTCCTCTCCTCAGCATCAGCAGCAAACCCTGGGCCTCAGAGCTGAGCCAGCAGCTCTGGCTCTGGGCAAACACGTGCAGATTTTAAATCCCACCCCTAGGTTTTGGATAAGCCATTCTCAAACTCACCCTGCAGAACTGCTGCCCCTCACCAGCCAAAGATGAGCCTTCCCACAGTACTCCCAAGGAAAGGTGGTGAGTGTGGGATGGTTTCCCAGAGCAGGGAATTGCTGCTGGGGTGGGAAAAGGTTTTCCTTGTTTGGAAAGCACTGCTGGACCCCACATCTCTCATCACCAATTCACCCTCCTGCCTGTGCTGCCTCATGATGCTTTCCCAGCACAGAAAGAAAACTCAAAAGCCCTTCAGGTAAAGCTCAGATCACAACTCCACTGAGAGCACCATTCTCTTTCATTCCTGCTACAACTTATTTAATGATGGGGACTTGCTGGAGCACAGCACCACTGCCACAGGTTCCCTCTGATCCAGGGACACCACAAAAGCCTGGAGGATTGCAACCACAAATGGATTTCAGCTGATCCAAGAGTCCCAGATGAAGGAAAAGAGATTTCAATCTGCATCCATGAAGGGGAAATGCTGTGAGCTGTGTACCATGCAATTAAGAAAATCAAAAGAGCGGTTTGATTAAAAAATAAAGTAAAATATAGATATATGCACACACCACTGGCAGCTGCAGGGCATTTTTTTTTTTTGCAATAACTGAAGCAACAAATTCTAACTGAATGGAGCGACATGGGCATGTCTTAGATCTCCTCCTCATTGTGGGGTTTGGATTGTTGTGGGGTTTGGGGTTGAGGTATTTTTTACCTTTGTTTTACAAAAATGATGGTGTTACTCCAAAGCAAGACAAGGCTTTTACCTGGGAGAAGTGGCCAATGAGAGAATACAAAATATTAACCAGCTTGTTCAGGCAGCATCATTAACCTGAGACACACCAGGGCAGTGGATGAGCAGGAGCTTTGGTAGAAAACTGGCAGTGTGACCATGGAACAGCACCCTGGGCACGTACACAGGATGGTCAAATTAAACCTTTTCAGACTGGATTTAATCTCATATTTCCTAACCTCTGAGAAAAGACCTTTCAATCAGATTTCTCTAAGTTTGTTTTCCATCTGTGGTTGCTTTGATAACATCCACCAACCTGGAGTCACCAGCTTTTCCCAGCACTGCTTTATTAAATGTAAAACTGCACATACCAAAGGCTCAGACCCAGGAACCAGTGAGTGTTATCAGCTTGGATTATCTGCATCATCTATTTGAAAAGGCAACACTTCAGTGTTACACTGCATGTGTGAGAAGCCAGACCTAGGACTAAAAATACCCATGGCATGAAAAGGTACATTCCTGCTTGCCCTGCACAAGGAAACATCTCGCTGGCCTGCCAAAACTCTGCTTTTCTTAAGCAGAGTTTTTTTATAAAGTAGTGTAGCTGAACCAGGCTTATCAAATCGATTAAAACCAGAACTTAACAGCGTGTTCATGATGCACTGTAAAGATTTCTAAATAGTCCATAAGCACAAATATCAGTTTTCCTTAACTCATGAGCCATGGCAAACATCTCTTTCCTCTTGATACTTCTGGGATCAACTCTAAGTACTTAACCCAGAAGTAATTTTTTTCCACTGGATCCAGTGGGATCTGGGTAAAACTGTTGGTTTTGATCATCCATGACGAATCACTAAAACCAAATTATTGACGTCAGTGAATATTTTTAATCATATCAATATTTTAAAGACATTTATGCAGTGATGAGGTGTCACACCCCAGCCATCTAACCAAGCCCCAAGCTGTAACGACTCCATCAACAGGCAAGGATTGAAGCTGGAACACCCTCTCAGGAAAAAACCAGAATCTATTACCAATAAAACAATACATATATTTAAAAGATTGCTTTTGGTTTCTGGACATCTGCAGCTCCTGTTCAAATTAAATGTGTTCTTGGTATCAAAACCTTCGTAGTTCAAAATGTATCAATCAAGAGGGATGAAGAGAAAGTGGTGTCAATGTTCAGCTAGAGGTTGTGAATTCATGTGGCTCTGGGCAGAATTCCCCATCCCTCCCCACCTCCTTTCAGCACCAGTTTCATACAGATTATGGCTCTCCATGGTCCAGCTTGGCAGAGTCACAAAAACCCTTCGTGCAGAAGGGGAAATAAAAACACTCCTGTATCAAGAACACACTTGTTTAAAAAAAGATACCCGGCTGCTGAAAGCACATACTTCATAAAGTTTACAAATCCATTCAACAAACTGGGGCTTTAATCTTTGTATATTTTGACAAAGAACAGTCTGGGACCATTACACAAATGGGGAATGAATGCAGAGCTGAGCAGTTCCTGCATGGGACGGGAGGATGCAGAATAAGAGAGGGCCATGTAATCAATGTTTCTCCATGCTGAACAAAGTCCATCAGGGCAGGTGTAAACTGAGACATAAAAACACTGAGAAAGACAGACCTAAAGGGAATTTCTCTGCTACTGCTGAGATTGCCACCCTGGGGTCAAAAATGTTTATATTGAAGGGCCTGCTGCCCAAGGAAATGAAGCTGGATGAACTTTCACAGCACTGCACAGCCACAAAAAAATCACCTGTGAGGCAGAAAGGTTCCCAAACGTGGCAAAAGCACAGCTAGTTGGGATATGATGTGCCCCAAAGCTGCTGAGGAGCAGAAATGGTCACCAAACACAAAGAGAAGATGTGTAAGGTTCAGATTTGAGATGTGCGACACCCCTCAGCAGCAGAGGATTGCTCAGACTGAGAACAGCACTGGGACTGCAAAGGGAAGGGAGAAAATGAGGGTTTGGTGTGGAAGTGAAGGCAGAGAAACAGGAGAGCTCTTGGTCGACATCTCAAAGAGCCAAGTTTTGGGGCAGAATGAAGAATTAACAGGGAGGGCAAGGTGCCTGGCAGAAATTAGCACCCACCTCTGGAAAACACAGCTGGTGCCACGGGCACAGCCTGATCTGCCCTCCATCTGAGCAGGGCAAGAGCCCTGAAATCCCAGCGAGTTGGATCTCAGCTCCCTCTCAGGCTGTGGATATTTTTCTGCTTGATTTGTAACGATCCAGAGGGCAAGAATATCACACTCACCCCTCAGCACAGGGCACAAACAGACATGTTAGCTCTGAGAATCAAATTCAGCCAGGCTGACAGCTTAATCTTTGCATCTTAAATGTCAAGAACTGCAGCAGAGACCCCAGGCAAGGACCACAGAGCAGTGCCCTGACTGAGCCTTTGGGAGGAAGGTGGTGAAGTCAGCATCCTGCTCAGGAAAATCACTGCCCAAGTGATCCCTAAAAGCCTGCAGGAGCATAAACCATGGTGAGAAAGCCTCACGAGCTGCTGGCTGCAGGCTTGGACTGCTCACACGTTTCCTGCAAGTTTACAGCTCCTGAGCCAGAGTCTCCAGAGTTCCTTTTCTGCTGTGCAGCTGCTCTTCAGCAGGACAGGCAGCAGCTTCCCACTGGAAAGTGGAAAACAGCCCCCAGGCTGTTACTGGGAGTGCTGGGAATAGAGGGTGAGGGAGGAAAATGACACAAGACATGCAGGAGGCACAAATTAATGATATTTTGATTAAGTTTGGTGATAAAGGTGTGTCAGTACCCAAAAGGGGTGACTGCAAAAGAAGTGGAGCACAGAAATCTCCACATTCCTGGTGTTGGCTGGATTTGACAAGGAAAAAGGTCCAGATTGTGGCAAAGAGGTTTCCTGCACAGCACTGGACAGCCCTGCACTGCTGCTTTCACTGAGCTGAGCTTTGCTCTGGGTTTGCCTTTGCTGGGCTGGTTCAGCCCAGGAGCTCCAGCGTTGTTTGCTCAGGATCAAAGGCACCTGCCAGAAGGAAGGGGAACCACTCCCCACTGAGGCTGCAAAAATCAGCACAGAATGACTGAGAATGAGTCCCACCACCAACCACAGCCACGAATTTGGGGTAGAGAACAAAGCTTTGTGCACGGAGCAGAGCACTTTTCCTGAGGAAGGCAAAAACACATAAAACCCCGCTCTGGATGTTTTCTGATTTAGTTGACAAGTTGTGTTTTCCTAAGCTAACATTACACATTTCCAGCTGATTTCCTACACAGCTCCAAATGTTACACTAAATTAGCATTATTAAGGATAATAACACTGCAAGGGGTCGTGCTGACTGCAGGATCAGGGATTTATCTCTTTCCCAGGGTAAGCACAACACCGTTACTTATTTCCTTTTCAACTTCTGTAATACTTTGTCCAGAGCAGCAAAATTGTAAAAAATTTCATTTTTACAGGCTGATTCCCAGATAAAAGCAGAAATCAACTGGTTGCACAGTTCCACTGGAGAATTAACCCCACACAGGAATCTCTCAGTAGTTAAAACAAACTCAGCTGCTGGTTACTTGTAGGCAGAGGGAACAACAGCTCTGTTCTGATCTCTGATCTTCCACTTGCAGATCCAAATGGAATCTCCAAGATAACTTTCCAGCAAGGGAGGGGTGGAGGTAAAGCCCAAGCAAAATCTCTTGACTTCTCAGAGGGGTTTTATCTCACCCCTGGCACTGCAGGATTTTGCCATTGCAGGCACCCCAAATTCTGAGGCAAACACTCCTGCAGTAAAAGAGGCTGCAGAATGTAAAAATGTATTCCTGTGCTCATGCAGAAATGCTTCACATTGCACTGGACCCAGAAACTGCCCCTCTCAAGGTCAAAAACAAAAGGTCTGTTTCCCATTTAAGAACAAGCCCTTGCAAGAGATGGTGCTCGCTTGCCAACTTTCATAAAAAGGATTAATCCACAATATCAATACGAATATAATTTTTCATACTAAAATACAGATTTATTTTAAGGAAGCGGATAGTATTTGTATTACATTTTATAGGCCCCCATAGTTACATCTGGTCCTTATTTATTTAAATTTTATTCAGCTTGCATAATATTTTTGCTTACAGTTATATTCTCTAAGATCAGAAAAGCTAAAACCTGAAAATTCAATGGCACTATTCATTAACATTCCTTCGCTCTGCAGTCATAGACATTTGCAAGCTCTCCTTTGATTCTGAAATAATAAAACTAAGGTAATAAGATGTTTAGTGTAAAAATATATGACTTAAGTCAGAATGATAGAAAGGGCTGTGTTCCTGTGAATCACGTGCCAAAGCAAACCAAAGTTTTGCAAAAAGTATACGTGCTCATTTTAGAGGGAATAATAAAACACAGAATGACATATTAAAACCTTAACTCTCTCACTCTCATTATTTTATTAAGTTACCCCCAAAAAAAAAAAAAAAGGAGAGTTTGCAGCATTCAGAGCACAGCACAGGTTATAAAGAATGCATGAGGTGCTGTGTGTGACACAGGGGTTTCACCCAGCAGCAGCCAGGCTCCTCCTGAAGCCCATCCTGACAGGCCCTGCTGCTTTTTGTAAATTCTTAGCTCGAATTTCACGGCTGATTTACATTCCTGGAAGACACCAGCTCCTCCATGCAAGGCCCTGCTACTCAAGCAAGCCCCACCATCAGCTAAAGCCTTGCCAAAGACCCATCAAGGATATGATTTGCAGAACTTACTGCCCTAATTCCCTTTTGTGACAACCCGTGTAGGAAGCAGCTTGGCTTTGTCATGCTCCTGCGAGCCGATGTCCTCCTGCAATGATGATGAATCCACCGACTCCATCTCTGCATTTCCCAGGCAGGAGTCAAAGCCATCCCTCCCAATTCCAAGCTAACTGCATTTCCCACCACCCTGCCACTAAATTGCCTCCTGGTTTATAAATGTGGGGGAGGATTTAGGAGGGATTGCACTTTTTTTTTCCCCCCCTTTCTCGAGCCACAATTTAAAAACTCAGGGCTCCCATTCCCGTTTTTCATTCCTTGTGTGGGGGATTTAACAGCAGCAGCAGCTCCAGCTCACAGATTGCTGGGTCTCCCCAGAGACCAATATTTCCCTTTCCATTTGCAGTTACAGGGTGAGCACTCTCAGTCTCAGCTGCACTGGATGTCTGTCTATGCCACCACTCAGATGTTGTCTGTCTGTACCTGATAAAGATATTTTTGCCTAGATTTAAATAGAACTGAGGTAGGGGAGGGTGGGATGAAAGCTCAGCCCAGCTCAGTAACTCAGGAGTCCCAGATCCATCAGGCTTAGGTAGGTCCCCACTGCTGAGAGGCTGCAGCAGGGCACAAAGCAGAGCTCTAGGCTTGGCTTTGGAGCAGGAAAAGCCTGGCTTTGGCAGTGTGGAGCCCTCCCAGGGTAATTATCCCTCGCTGCTCCAGGGGCAAACACCAGGGCTGGAACAGCTGCAGTTTCAAGTCACAGTTTTCCTGATTATTCCCCTGCCCTTCCTTAACAGATGGGGTTTGTTCAGGGGATGGCTCACCTGGACTGACAGAGGGAATCTGAATATTCTTCTGGCAAACTGCATCCCACCCTCAGGAAGCTGCCCAGAAAACCTTCTGGGCTGACCCAGGTGATCAGGGGAGGTTTTTGCTCCCCAGCTCCAGAGTTACCAGCTCTCACACCAACTCCTGTCAGCTGAGAACAGGAATATTCTGTTATTTTTTGTGTTCCAGTGATGCCTTTTTCCTGGTGTTAGGAAAATGAAGCTAGACACGGTTAGAGGGGTTGGGGTCTTTACCTCAGTATTTTAATCAGGATCCTGTTCAGTGCATTTTGCCACACTTCACCTGGTTGAAGTGGATGCACTGAACAGGATCCTGATTAAAATACTGAGGTAAAGACCCCAACCCCTCTAACCATGTCTAGCTTCATTTTCCTAACACCAGGAAAAGGCATCACCAGCTCCCTGGCTTTGTGGATCACTTTATTTTACAGATGGAGCACCTTAAAGTTAGTTAATTGCCTTAAAAATGCTTTTTATTAAAGTCAGCTGAAAGCAAAAGTACAAAAAGAAAATTTACCACATTCAAAGCAGACAACCCAGCATAAAAAATCCCGCGTTAGAAGTTTGATGTTGTTTACAACAAAAAACCACACAGGATAAAGGATGTTTTTCTTCCTTTCTGTGAAAGGTTGGGATAATGACCACCCCCTACCTTCCCCACCTCCAGAGATCCCCAAGTTACAGCCCCTGCAATATTTTTTTTTTGCTATCAGAGGTGCCCCTTCAGCAATTAGCTGTGATTCCAAGCCCCAGCTGAGCCTCTGAGCCCTCCTCCCTCCCAGGATCTCTAACCCTGCCTGGAGGAACATCCCCAAAGCAGCCTTGAAACTGCTGAATCCCCTCTGGCACATCTGAGCATCTTAATCATCCAGGCAGCAAAGGCAGAGTCAATAACTACCAGTAATCAACTCAACCATTACTAAATTATTCAGCTGGCAGCAAAGCAGTGCCCCCACGCTGCACAGAAAACGTCTGGATTTTAGAGCAGAGCCTTTTCCATGTGCTGATAGCAATCAAATCTCCCAAAACTGCCTGTCCTGGATCACAGAAATCACTGCAAGGAGCGGCAGCACTCACCCACTCTGGAGGGAGAATGGGGTTGGGATTTTGGAGAATCGTGGGATGGTTTGGGTTGGGAGGGACCTCAGAGCCCATCTCAGTCCATCTCCTGCCATGGGACACCTTCCACTTGATCTCAGCCCTGCTTAGCACCCACAAACTGTCTGGACAAACCCCATTTCCCATCTGGACAAGTACAATTTAAAACAATCCCTTGATGCCCTGAGAATTTCAGCTGAAAATCTCATGGGTGTCTTGGGGAGCAGCGTTAGAGCCCCAAACTTCATTCTGGGGATGTTTCTGAAAACATTTCTTTTTTCCCCCCATTTTAAATTCCCACTCCGAGGTTACTTTTACAAGTTTGATTGGACTACAACCAAAAAAAAAAATAAAAATCACAAACTGAAAGCCCTGTGCTTCAGCCAGCTCCACTCTGCACTTTAATTGCTTTAAAGCAGAGGCCATGTGTTGTGCTCTCTCAGGGCTACGTGGGAAGGTGAAATGAAAGTGAGTGAAGGAAAAAAAATACTTTATAAAAAAAAAATAAAATCAACGCTTAGAGGGAAATGAAATAGAATTGCTCCAGGGCTTGAGCAGTCTGAACATCAACTACATTCAGACAACTCCCAAGGACAATCCTTGCCTTTCCTGCAACCACATCTCTCCAGCTGCTGCTTTCCAAGCTCAGAGCCCCAGTCCTGGTTTCAAACACATCACTGGAACTTTGGGGTTTAGTGGGATGGACTTCTCCTCACCAAAAAACATTTCACAGGGGTTAAGACATCACTTTGCAACCTCCTGAACAAATTAACCTCCCTGCTCACAGGCTGTATTTCTCAAGTCTCCACTTGGTGATTCCTGATGAGATTCCTGAGGTTATGACTTAAAAGTTGCACTCTATATTTCATTTTGAAGCAGCCTGTCCCTGGCTGCCAGATTTATTATTCCAAAAGCTGGGCCTGTACATCTTGTGCTCAAGGAAAAATGTAAAATATTCTGGGAGAGCTTTCCCATCCCATGTGAGCTGCTGTGGAGCACCCCCAGCTCAGCATTTTTAGACCAAGAGCATTTTGGTACCCCATGGGTGATGCCCTCACAGGCTGGCCATGTCCTGAGCAGCATTCCTGGCTTCCCCCACACTGATAAATTACTTTTGAGACCCCAGGAGCTGAGATTCCTGTCCTTCAGGGCTTTGTTGGCACTTCTGCTGAAGCAAATTACAATTCATCCTGATTTCTCTGCACTGCAGCAAACAATGGGTCTTGGACACAGAATTTCACACGAGACCTTCAGGACTGATGAACTCCTTTGATTTTGGCTTCTTTAAAATACAAAAATGTCCATCTGTGTAACTGAGTTAGAACCAAATGACAGAGAGCAAGACAGACACATCACTCAGCTCCCTGGACCTGCTTTGTTATATTTTCTCTCTAAGGCATGAAACTCAGGAAGACAGAAACTTTCCTGCAGCCCTGAGCAGAATTTGCTTTTACTCCTCATTATGTCACGTGAACTTCGTTTCAACTCTTTACAAAAGGTTTTCTGACTCCAGGGCAAAAAAAAAAATAAAAAATATATATATATTAAAAAAAAAAAAGGGAAGGCAGCAAAATATTTTGGAGAAGATCAGAAGCACAAAGCAGACAGAAAAATGGGAGGTTTCCTGCCCATGGCAGGGGGTTGCAACTGGATGATTTTAAGGTCCCTTCCAACACCAATTTTTCCAGGATTCTGTGATCCCACCAGCTGTGGGCACAGCCCTGAGCTCCTGCCTGGAGGAGCAGGGTTTGCACAGAGTTTTGGAGAAGGAATTGATGGAGAATCCCTGAGAGGGGCTGTGCACATGGCAAATGATCAGGTTTGGCTGAGGTTTCCCCAAAGCACCCTGTTTCCTATGAAACACCATTCCTGGCCTTTCGGTGAGCAGATCCAGAGTCAGGAAAAAAAAACAGGGACTCATTTTGGGTAAGTTTTGTAAGTTGAGGATCTGAAAAGTGGGGACTTGGACCTCTCTCCCTTCATGGTTTCACTTACTGCACCCCAGTGCACAGACCTTTAAAATCAACTCCTAGGAGGACACTTTAATGAATAAACTAATGAAAGCATAATACTTAACCAAAACCATTTACTCAGTTTAAAGAATAAAACCCTTTGCATTTTCCTCATCTGCTCTGTAAAGCAGTTATTTACAATTTTCATTTATTTATATTAAAATCTCATGAAAGACACACACCATATTGCATCTGACAGACTGCCATGTACTATTTCCAAATTCCAGTTAAATGAAAAAAGCAGGGAGATGACTAACACTGAGCAACTTATTTGAATTTACTCAACTCTGAGGAGCTTGACAAAAAAGGGAACTGGGGACAGAACTGCATGGCTGAAGAGAGTGAAAACTCAGCTCCATCTCCATGGGAAGCAGAGCAATTCACCCCAACTCTACATAATTAGAGACTGGGAAAAATGGGACAAAAACATGAACTTTTTCCAATTTCAGCTTAAAAGCTGTAAAAGATCCAGCCCATGCTCCACAAAACAAAACTTCCTTTTTCCTTTAGACTTCCTTTCTTCTTTCCTTTCAATTTTTTTCCTTCTTTTTCTTTTTGGTCTGGAAGAAGACTCCTCTACCTGCTGACACTCACTGCACTTTGATGCATTAATGATGCACCACTGTGATATTTTGGGGGAAAACTGCACCTGCCAGGGCAGCTGCCCTGCCTGAGGAGCCTCTGTGGCAGGGAATTCAGGAGAACCCAGCACAGACACAGATTTGTCTACTGAAAGAACTTCATTTGACATTTAAAAAACCCCAATCTGGCTTGCCTTGCACTGGAAGTGGAGAGGAGACAGCAAGAGCAGGAGCAGACAGGGGTTCAGCATCACTGATTTGCTGAGCTCACGCTTGAACTGAGACATTTTAATTCATCTGAAGACAATTTTTTTAAAAAAATCCAGCATATCCAAGAGGCAGATTAATCCAAAAGCCACAGAAAACAATAAAAGATTACCTTTGGTTTACCTCTGCTCTGCAAGGGCTTTTGCTGGCAGGCAGATAAATCACAGTTTGTTTAAACAGCTACTGAGCATTTCTGCTCTCAGGACAGAGTTGTTATCCTTGCTGAGGCAGCTCTGCCTCTGCACCATTAATTTCCAGCCCAGCCCTTCTGGTAACTCACCTGCTTGCAGCTCCTGATTCACAAGGCTCAGATAAAAGAAAACACGTTGGCAACCTCTGGCACAGCAGAAAAAGCACTGAAACACAACCACTTGAACCAGGAGCACCACTGACCTGGCACAAGGCAAAATTACCAATTTTTTATTACAGTTATAGCTGGCTTATCCTGCTATCCTGAACAACTTATTAGAGCAGTAACACATTAAGGACATTATTATTTTCCATTTTTTTTTTTGTTTCTGCCTGCAGAGAACTTTGCTTTCACAAGAACTCACCAGGGGAGTGTCCTTGCCCCCGACGATGCTGAGCCCGAGGCCGGAGCGACCCTTGGAGATCTCTATGGTCATCTCCTGCCCTGGAACTATGGCACAGCTTGCTGGATCCACGGGCAGGGCAGGTGGGAGGACACCTGAGATGCCAAAAGGGAGAGAAGGAAGTCCCACAAGGCAGTAAGAAAATGAGAATCACCAAAGGAATGGTGTGACAATAATTAATTAAGCTTTTTTTTTTTTGCTCTTCACCTTAATAAAATTGAACTGGAGGAACACTCTGAGTCACTTCTGAAGTCTCTAAACCAGAGTGACTTCAGTTCTGGGAATAAATGCTCCCAGTGAATGCCTGGGAGCATTTATTCAGTTCATCTACATTCATCTAATTCAGTTTTAACCTCTGCTGTTCAGATAATGATGGAAAGGGGTTATTCCATTCAGGACAGAAAAGGCCATATTCCAGCACCATGGAAAGGACAGCATGGTGCTTTCCCAAATTTTCTTTCCTTCTATTTCAATCGAAAACAAGATCATCTTGGTATGTAAAAGTCAAGAAAAGCAAGTGAAGACTCCTTCAAACTCTCAAAAATTTTGAAAGGGCAGAAAAATACAAGCACTTTATAAAATAACTTAGAACAGGACATTGGATGCTCCAAGAAACAAAACTTCAGTGAAAGTTCTCTGGAAAACAAAATGAAACCATCCATCTTGGGTTAGGGAACTAAAAATACACTGAATTATGGAAAAATCAGTGGCTCCTACCACGGCTGGTGACTTCTGCCTCTGGTGAGAGGTAAGGAGGTGCAGGCTCCAGGGGAATCTCCTGGGAGCTCACTGGGGCTCTGGTGGAAGATTTGGACTGTTTGATCTGGTTGAGGACCTAAAAAACAGAGCAGAACAAGAGAGAGGAGCCATCAGTCCCAGGAAGGCAGGACATGGTGAGGTCACTGTCACCATTGTTGTGCCCCTCAAAATCAATACAAAGAAAATAAGTAATTTCCACACTTTCAAAGATTTTTTTTACGTTTCCATCAACAAAATTATTTTAATCCCTTCCCCCCGTAAATCACTCAATCCTCAACCAGATCAAGCCCTCACTGGTTAACACGAACACAGAAATATTTCCCTAAACAAACATACATTTTCTGGGAGCTGCTCCTCTGCCTCCTGCTGCTCTGCCACCACTGCTGCATCAGCTTTGCATTTCACATCCTGAAAAGGCCAAAAAGAAAGAAAACTGTGCTGAAAATGCCTCATTAACTTCAATAAAATATCCTCCAGAACTCAGCACGGTGAGAAATGATGATGATTCTGGAGAAATACAGTGATATTTTGGAGGGACACCACACAGAAAATGGCTTCCCACTGCCAGAGGGCAGCGATGGATGGGAGATTGGGCAGGAATTCCTGGCTGGGCTGGAATTCCCAGGTTTGCTGTGGCTGCCCCTGGATCTCTGGAAGTGTTCCAGACCAGGCTGGAGCACCCTGGGGCAGTGGGAGGTGTCCCTGCCCACGGCAGGGGTGGCACTGGAAGGAATTTCAGGTCAATTCCAACCCAAACCAGTCTGGGATTCCACGATTTCTCCATGTAAGTCCATCTGTAGCACCAAACTGAAGCCCAAAACTTCAAAGAGGAAAAGCTGGGAACATCAGAAATCATTAAACCCCCAGCCCTGAGCTCTCAAGGAGGCATTTTTGGGCAGATTATCCCACTTGCTCTGTGCTGTTCCAGAGCAAAAGGAAGCTCTGGAATGACTGGGACAGGAATTCCAAGCTCTTACAGGGACCCCTCAGTGCCCACAGCACGAGGGGGTCCAAAGGCATCTGCTCTCTCCTCCCCCTCCTTTTCTGGCTCTCCTAAATAAAGCAACTGCTCAAAATGCATCTTCCAGCCTCATTAAAAACATCTCCAACAATGGGATTTCAATTGCAGCCTAATTTCTTTCTGTGCCTTTGCAATACACAAAAATATATCTTTATCTCCTTCTTCTGCAACAGTGCCCTCCCTTGTTAGCTCTTCACTAAACTCAGGCCACTTTGATCCCAGTAATAGTTAATTATCCTGTCCCATATTAAAAACCCCTGATAAACAGCCTAGTTTGCAGAAAAGATGAGTACCAACTTCAAAAGAACATTTAAAGTATTTCAAATATTCAAAAGATATTCTGCTATTCAAAATTAATTCTAATTAAGACAACAATTTCTACACTAAAAAAACCCCAGTAAACAGAACTGTAGGTAACTCAGCTTGGAAATACTGGCCTTGTTTGCTGGAGTTTTCTTATGTTAAAAGATGCCAACCCCCACAGGATCTTTTTTTTTCCCCCCTGAATTTTTCTCCAAGCTTGCAGTAACTCTGTAACTGCAAGTATTATCCAAAAGGATAACAGGAAAAAAGATAAGGTGGTGATCTCACTGTATTATCAGAGGTGTCAGGGGAGAAATGGGAAGACTGCTTTGTCATTTTTCTGAGGGATTGTTTTAATGAGCGATGAAAAATGACTTCATACTTCCCTTTTTCATTGTGATATGTGACTGAAATCTGAAGTTCCATCTTGCACAGCAAGAAAGCACCAGGCACCACTTTTACATCTCTGTGATCTTTTAAACTGAGGTACCTGAACAAAATAAGCCCCAAATATACCCAGCATTTGTGAGAAGCCTGCAGCCAAACAGGTTTAATTAAATTCAACCCAACTCCATCCCAAAACACTTTTACACAGCCTCTCCTCTTTGCCAGAGCGTCAAGGATGGTTTCCTGTTTGAAAAGACAGATTATTGTTCCAAGCTCAAACCTTGAAAGGCAAATGAATCCATTCTCACCATTAAAACTTTCAATCATCCCCTCCATCAATTCTTTTCCAAGGACATCTAATGGAAAACCAGATTTCTCCAGCCCTCAGACACCCAGGGCCTTCTCTGAGGCCACCTCAAACCTCAGCCATAAACACACAGACTTTGCCTAACACTTCCACTGGCTCCAGTTCAGAAACAAAGTTGTTTTTCCTTCCCCCTTCTTATCATCCCACAATGATGGCCATTATACAACTTTATAGCTTCCAAAGTGATGAAGTGACAACAAAGAGAATGTTGTGAGATACTGACAAATTTATCAGCAACAGATGAGCAGGGAATGATGTGAATTTTTTAATTTTCCTTTTATTACAGCTGTCACTTGGTGAGACATCCTGCCCCTGCTTTGAGCTGCACATACTTGTGGAAGATCTCTGCTGATAAGCACATACTTTTTTATTCCCTCACTGAACTTGATCTTACTTGTTGACTTCACATTCCTGATTTCTCCTGACACACGGCTGAGAAATTCAGCAACAATGGTGAAGTAGCACTGAGGCTCTGGTAGCAACCACCAAGCTATGAAAAACAAGGCACTGTTTTCTTTTGCTTCCACAGAAATCTCCCTTCCCCCAAAACCCCAATTTCTCTCGTGCTGCACTGCAGAGTCAAAGCTTTAATGCCAGTTGTGCCCACAAACCCTTCTGGCCACAACCACCAGCACTCCCAAAACTGAGATCCACTCAGAAATATTTCCCATAAGTAGTAGTTTTAAAATCCTGATGGGAAGAAAACTCGGAAATTACAAAACTGGCTTTTGCCACTGTTTTTCATCCATTTACACCCCTAAACCAAGGGCTGGCCCTGCTGAAGGCATTCCAATATTTTTCTATTTGCAGCTTTTGCCTTCTCTTACCTCTCTGCCACTGCACTGTTTTGGACAGCTCTTTTTCTTTCTTTTCTTTTACCTTCCAACTCGTGCCCTTTCTAGAGTTCCTTTCTTTCTGGCTCCAAAGTCTGAAAAGAAGCTGCCAATACATTCTGGGTTTCCTGTGGTTCCAGGGGCATCCTCCCTCCATATCTACCTTGGATTGCTGCAATTTTTTTTCCATTGAATTCACCCCTCCTCTAACACCAAAGAGCTGCACAGCACCAAGAATTCACTTTTGTGTGACAGATTTTTTATATTTTTATCCACTGCAGTCTTTGAGCAATTTCTTGCACTACCTTGCAATCCCTCTAAAATTTCTTGTCAAGCTGAGCAAGAACTCCAATAAAACCAGGTGCAAATGCACACAGTGAAACTCTGATTCATTTCTATTCCAGCCCATCAGAGGAATCTGCACATATTCCAAACAGCAATAATTCAACCTCTTTGTAATCCATTAGGGACATAAATCAATCCATGGGTGATTAATTCCGATGCCTGAATAGCACATAACACTTCCTAACTCTTGGAATTTGCAGACTCATTAATTAAACACTTACTGGCTACAGAGCATTATGTATATTCAATTTATACTGGCAAACCCCAAGACACTCCTTGCAGGAGCAAGGATGGAGACATCTAAGAGTAAAAATACCCAGAAAAATCAGGTTTCCTTAGCTGAGGGCACACACACACACAGACTGTGCACACACAGCAAGTCCTGCACTCCTTGAAACTGGAGTAGGCAGCAAAAAGACTCCCTCAGCAAATTCTGAGGTACCTCCAGGTTAGTTCTGTTCAGTGTTTTCCATTTTAAACTTCTTACACGGCGTCCAAAAAAAAAAGAGATCAGAGCTGCACCCTGCAGGACTTTCAGATTCCTGATAATGCACGATCCTGACCTATTAAACAACAAAAAGCTCCATCTGTATCAATGAGGAGTTCAGTATTTATTGCAGTGCACACTGACAGAACCACATTAAACCACAAGTTATGGCCTTAATGCAGAAATCACTGGGAACAACTCCATAGCTGTGTTATTCAGGAGGCAAGACTAGATTATGATAATAGACATCTTGGCCTTAGAATTTATGGAGCCATGAATATAAATAAGAATATGATTTACAGACCGGGCTTTTTCTAAAGTTTGTCACACATGGATGGCAGGAGTGGAAACACAATCCCAAGAAGCCAAGAGAGGGCCAAAATGCTGTGTGAAAACTCTTATATTGGGATTTTAGTAAGTTATTCTGAGTGCTCAGTTCATTAAACAGGCTGTGTGTGTAAAGCTGAGTTTGATTCTGCTTCTACATGGACTGGATATTACCTGACAAAATTGCTGCAACAAAAAAAAAAGCAGAGAAAACCAATGAAGCCCAGTGAGCCTCCACTTTCTAAACTCTAATCATCATTAATTACTGCTTTAAGTCACTCACAGCTTTGCTGGACTCCTCCTCAGTCAAGCTTTTCATGAGAACTTCCAAACTCGGGTCCTCCTCGCCGCTCGCGGGGTCGGTGCCACCCTGGTCCTGGCAGGAAGGATTGACAGCAGCTTTTAAACAGAGATTTTAAACACAGCTCTGACCCCCTTAACAGCTAAACAGAAAAAATTACAGTTTTACCCTTTTCTGTTGCTTTTTTATGCAAGGGCAGCATGACAAGGAAGGAAGATCCACAATTAAAGCCTCCCAGTGGGAGGGGGCGAATGAGAGATGTTAAGTGTGGAAAGGCAGACCTTGGTCCCCGCTTGGCTGACAAAAAGCACCACAAGATGTTCCCAAAACTGCACTTTGGGGGCAGCTCTGGGACAGCTTTCAAGGCCAGACCAATCCCTGTCAACTGTGAAAGTTGGCTTGGGAAGAAGAGGCTTTCTCCAGACCTGTCTCATGCTCTGCACATTAAAGGAGTCCCAGTTTCCTTCATGTGGTGTGAACAGCTTGGGAAAACCATGGAATGGTTTGGGTGGGAAGGGACCTTAAAGCCCATCCAGTGTCACCCCTGCCAGGATGGCAGGGACACCTCCCACTGTCCCAGGTTTTTCCACCTGGCCTTGGGCCCTGCCAGGGATCCAAGGGCAGCCACAGCAAATCTGGGCACCCTGTGCCAGGGCCTCCCCACCCTCACAGGGAACAATTCCTGCCTAAAATCCCATCCATCCCTGCCCTCTGGCAGTGGGAAACCATTCCCTGTGTCCTGTCCCTCCATCCCTTGTCCCCAGTCCCTCTCCAGCTCTCCTGGAGCCCCTTTAGACCCTGGAAGAGGCTCTGAGTTCTCCCTCGAGCTTCTCCTCTCCAGCTCTCCAGCCTGGCTCCAGAGCAGAACTCCAGCCCTGGAGCAGCTCTGGGGTCCCCTCTGGGCTCTTTGGGCCCTGAAACAAAACAATTTCTGAACTTTCATTAGAAATTTTAAGTTACTGAAGTAAATAACTCAAATGTCTCGGCCACCAGTTGAGTGGACAAAGCACCTCTTTCACTGTTGCAAGAAAATGTCTCATTCTGTGCCTTTCTGGTGACTGAAACTTCTAAAAACATATTTTACAGCAATCAATATTTAATATGCTCTGTTTCTGGTGGCTTGCCCACAGTACCACACTACACCACAGTTTTACCCTGTCCTGCAAGACCCTGATTTAGGTTGTATTTACAGTTTATCACTTTTCATATAATGAAGATAAAATGATAAGCTGCAGATAAAGAGATAAGATAAAGATCAAGAGATCAGCTGAAGAAAAACTGACACAATAATCCATGGTAGCTGTGGCACCCTGATATTCCATTACACCAGCCAGGCTGTTTAATGGGATCTGACAAGTTACATGCAGGGTGCATGTAACACACAATGTTAAATATTTATGTGGCATTTCAGAGATATTTGAAGATATAATTTCAAGATATAAGGCTGTTTTTTTTCTTTATTTAAAGACAGGAAGAGCTGCCAAAGAAAGCAATGTAAACTTCTGTACAACATCACTATATTTGGTTATGCTGATTTTATGTAATAAAAAGATGCCAGCTAGAAGTAAAAATCTGCATTTACTTATAAAACAAACACAATGTAAATAGTAAGAACTTGCCATTAATGCACGAAACTCAACCCACAAGCATTTACCTCTAAAGCCACACTTTGGTGGAGTCTAATTGCAGCCACAGCACAGAATGTGCCTAAACAAAGCTCTGTGCTTCATCCTGAAGGCACAAATAATTAACCAAAGCTGGGAACAAATGCAGGTATTAAAGAGTGAACAAAACTCAAAGGAATTGAGTTTATGAATTATAATTTATGAAGCACCAGCTGCACCTGGGACACACTGCTGGGCGTGGAGGAGAGAAGGAAAAGCCAAAGCCCTGCCCAAAAATGACTGGGATCCAAATAAAATGTGGGCAGTTCTTGCTCTGGACAGCAAGGAGCAGCCAGCAGGGGTGACACAATCTGGGAAAGAACAGCAGGAGGACAAACAGGAGATGCATCCAGACTCACCTCCCATGGCCCCGGGCTGAGGGATCCCAGCCACGCTCCTGGAAACACCAGGAGTTCCGTGCACATGGATTTATCGAGGCAAGACCAACCCCAATCAAATTACAAAACATCTTTTGCTTTATTAGCTCAGATAGAAATAGAATTAAGAAGCAGCAGCAAGGCTGACCGTGTAGTTTGCCCAGGAAATTTGGTTAGGCTGCATTGGGATGTCAGAATGATAACGAGTGTGGTGACTGCAGGGATTCCTGGGGCACAGGGGAGCCATCAGTCTGCTCTGGGGCTGAGCCACAAACCAGAATCACAAAAATCCACTGGCAACATCACCACACTGAGATTGTTTTTTGCACTGGAAGATTTTTCCAGGCTAAAAATGCCTCACCACAGCCACTCAGACCGGCTGGAAAAGGAGCAGGACAGGAGGTGGCAAGGGTTTAATTTGGATTTTCTCTTCCTCCTGAACAGCAATCCTCTGTTTAATACCTGCTGTTAGTGCCACGCAGCTCTGGCAGCAACAACCAGATCAATAAAAGAGAGACAGGGCAAAATAAACCTAATAGGCCAAGTCTCTACCCCATGCATTTTATGATCCTGGGCTTAATTAGACAAGGTGCTCAAACTTATCACGAGCTGCTAATTATGATTAATCTATCCAATTTAGGAGTTCCTAATTAAAAACAGCAGCCTACAAACCTTACCTCGATGGAAGAGTGGGAGCCTGAAGGCAGTGGGAAGGGAGTGACAGCCATCTGGTTGACTGCATCTTCACTTCTGTGCACCAAAAACAACAACGTGTTACACAAACTTCTCCTTCCATGGTTCTGCCCATTAAGAAAATATTCTCACTAGCATGAGAACTGTTCATTACCAGAGTTAAGAGTTTAGAAAATCACTTTGTTTTTGCTCTGGTTCCTTGCTCCCCAACAGATCCCACCCCTCCATGGGACAAGAGGCTCACCTGGGACATGGTGACACCACGTCCTTTGGAAATCACATTTTGGGTGGATTATCAGAGGATGCAGTTGGAGTTTATGGTCCCTACACATCCACAGATGTGCTCACACTCAGCCTCTCTTAACAGTCTCAACATCTGTAAAGTGCTTGTTTATAGTTTCACACTCACGTTGCTGAAATACAATATCTGTTTTAATAGAACTGATTGCTTTTTCTTTTTTTTTTTTTTGTGTTCATTTTTGCTGTGGTCTTTCCTAAAAGATTCAATGCCAAGACTTGGAAATGATTTTATAAAATGCAGAGAGAAGGGGAGATGAATATTGATTCTCCCTACACATAAAGTGAATTATTTTTCCAAAATACTTATGATGCATGGCATTTTTTTCTCTCTATTTAAGACGCCTCTGAAGTTGACCTCTGATTACTTTGTGAATTTTTAAAAATTTTCCTCGACTGCAACTTAACCTGATTTGTTTTCTGGAATTAGCTCTGCATTTTTTTGGCCTCTGTAAAACCAAACCAGGTAACAGACAACTTCAGTGGTATCATTTAAGGCAAATCCCCACAGAATCCCAGACTGGGATTTGGTTGGAAGGGACCTTAAAGCCCATCCAGTGCCACCCCTGCCATGGCATGGACACCTTCCACTGTCCCAGGTTCTTCCAACCTGGCCTTGGGCACTTCCAGGGATCCAGGGGCAGCCACAGAAAATCTGGGCATCAGTGCCAGGGCAAACCCACCCTCCCAGAGAGGAACTTATTCCCAAAATTCAATCTTAAATTGAATTTAAAGCAATTCCCCCTGTCCTATCACTTCATGCCTTGTCACAAAGTCCCTCTCCAGCCTTTCTGCAGGGGGAATCAGTGATGTTGCTTCAGTTCTTGGATGAAAGGAAGTGATTTCTCATGGCTCTTCCAGCTCTGATTTCTGGTCCTGTTTCCTACATTCCATTCCATGCTACTGTGAAACCAGCAGAATTCCTTCCTCTTTAATTTCTGGGATAAACTATCAGACTGGCATGTGTCTAAACACATTTTATGGAAGTGCATGAGAGGCAAAAGTCTCATTTTCCTCCTGAAGGGTTAAAGCACAAGGAGCCAGCATGAGAAACACCACAGTGAATCTGAGCACAGCACAGAGTCCCAGGCACTGGAAATGATAAATCCTGCAGGCAAAAGGTTGCTGAATTCATTTACTTATCTTCAACCACCCAGGCACACAACTCAAAGGAGCTGCCTGGGTGCTGCTCAGAGCTGTCCTGGCTCCCAGCCTCTCCTCCTGGCCCTGCCCAGAGCCTTGCAGGAGAGAGAAGCCAGGCTGGGAGAGGCTTTGTGGTGCAGGGACACGGGGCCAGCACAGGCACGGACCCAAACCTGTGGATTTCAGCAGCATTTCACAATTTCCAAGTGCATTTTGCCCCACCAGGCACATTGGGCAAGGACATTTTTTTCTGCTCTTATCTTCCTGAGACATCGATCTCATTAGGGCTGGTGCTTTTCTAACCCACAGGGAGAAATCAGCACGGGTGATTTTGTGATTTCTCCTTGGCTGCAGAGGTTTCCTGACAATGGTTTATTGTGGAGCACAATCAGCATGAAAAGTAACAGCTCACAGTGCAGGCTGTGTGCTGGGCAATTAGGAATTAAAGAGGAATATAAATATAAGCTTTCTTAAGAAGTGCCCCAAAAATTTCTAGACAGAATCTTCATGACAAACTGGGGTGTAATTAATTATCCAAACTAGTTCTCACTTCATATACACACACACCCCTTTGTTTTTTTTTTTTTTCCATCAGTGGGAAAAAATATCTTTATGCAGCTTTAAGTGGATGGCCATTTCATTCCAAGCAATAAAAAAACACTTATGGTGATTCCCTGGGGGAAAAAAATGCAAAAATATAAAAAACCCCAAGGTTAGGCAGTGTCACAACTTGTAATCTCCCCCTGCTAGGACTCGTACATATTTAAATACTTTAATGCTGCTTCAAAGGAGAATGCTTCAAAGCAGAATCAAAGTGGGAATATATTTTAAAGTGACAGATCCAATAATAAATTGCTGTTTCTGCTCTCCACTTCCACAAGTGTCCTCCACTAAAATGTGAATTTATTTATGACTAAAAGGAACAATCATTTTCTTTTGATGCAGGGGCAGACAGCTTAGAAGTCTGAACATCATATTCAAATTACAGTGACTGCAGACGAGCATTCATCATATTTGCCAATAGTTGCTCCAGAACCAGCTCCAAAAAAGCTGTTCTCACTTACTGGTGCTCAAAATTCCTCAGGGTTAAGGTGTCTAAACCTTCACACTCAAGATAAAGTCTTCACTCCTGAATATATTTTACTTTTTCTAGTCTAAATAGGCCCCCTGGACATTCCCCATTCTGTCTCCAGGACCAGAAACTAAAACTCCTGATGCTCCTTCGCAGCTTTAGCAAAGAAAAATCCATTTATTACTGACTTGAGTACCACAAAAAGTCCAAAAGAAGCCTAAAGAGAGGCACATGGAAATCTAAATCCAAAGGGACACCCATCCCATGGTGCAGGAGGGAAGGGAGGATGAAGTTGGGCAAACCCTAGAGAGAAATCCCAAACCAGATCCACTCAGAGGGGCAAGCCCAGCACCCAAATAATGTGATTAATCACAGGACACACTGAATTGCTCTCTGGGGGCTCCTGACTCATCCCAGACATCCAGGGGTCCTCGGGGTGTCTAAATTGAGAGAGAACCTCCTGCCAAAATATCTCATCGGCACTCAGAGAGCCTTTGCAAGGGGTTGGGGATGCTTTTTGGGGGAATACAAAGCACATCAAGAATCAGAAGGAGAACCCTATAGCTTGAGTGCAGTGACCTGACAGAGCAGCTGGAAAACACCAGTGGAACAAGGGAATAAATGCTGTGACACCAGGACAGAGTCTTGCAGATTATCAAAAACTTTCATTGTCCACATCCTGCTTGTTAAAGTAAAATTTAAAAAAAAAAAATAAATTTTCTTCCCTCTGGAAGCTCATTTGGAAAAGAGGAGCAGACTCACTGGGTTTCTCCTCCAGCTGGGGCAAGGCAGGACCTTTGTGCTGTGCATCTTCCCCAAAAATCTCTCCTACAACAGCAAGAAGAGGCTTGTTCTGCACTTCCTCCCCATCCCCTCCCAATTTCATGGGAGCCACAGGCACCCAGGTATTTCAACTGTTCATCTCAACTGCAGCTTAGGTCATCAAAGGTTTTGAGGGAGCCCAAATTACTGAACTTCCTGAAGTGAGTGCCTGTTCCCACATGTGTGTGACAGAGAGGAGGAAACAGCTCTGCAGAAAACAGGAAAAGTTCCAACTTGCACACACACAGGGCCTGGCAAGGGCTTCTTTTTAAAGCTTTCCCACATGAAAGAACCTCAGCAATCAAAGCAAGTAAGAACAGGAGTTTATACTCTTCAAATACGGCCAATTATGTAGATTTGAACAAATGTAAAAATAATTTCCAAGGCATGGCAGCATCTGAGAGTGGCACCAAACATAAATTGTCACTTCTAGAGGCTCTGAAATGAGAGAAAGTCACAGCAATGGGGAGTGTTGAACAACCCAGACACACCCCAGTCCTTGGAGGAGAAGGATCTCCCTCATTCTACCATCACAGATAAATGATCATCATAAATAAATCCTATTTCTCCCCACAAATAACAGGGGATTACACCTGGAAATGGAAGGAGGGCTTGGGTGACAGATTTGTGGCCTTCACAATCCCATCAGCACGGAGCAACAATATCAGAGCAGGGACTGCAGTGAGGGAGGGCTCTGGACAGGTAATGAGGCCATTTAAATCAGAAAAATCCCTTACTATTAAAGCATTTCTCATGGCTCATCACAGCACAAGGCAATTTTCTCATAAGGGATAAAGGTAGAGCAAAGAGTGACTAACAGGACTGAACACAATGGGAGGATGGTTTGAAATCAGTGGAATTCACTTGGATTCGAGCACTCAGCTCTATTTGATCTGCTTATTACACCAACACTGAAGCCCCAAACCAGATTAAAGGCAGTTAATTGAGCATGGATTTGCTGAATCATAAAATTCGCACTGTAAAAGAGCCTTCTGATACAAACTGGATTTCCTGCTCCAGATGTAAAATCGAATTATATTGTGCATGTTACAGGGATGGACTTACACCTCATGAACAAAACCCACAATGAGGAGAAACACATCTTATTTTGGGAACTCCCTTTCTCTTATTATTACCTGGCTAATTCCTCTTGGAGAATCAGAGCAAGAATTTCAAGAGGCAACTGAGACATTACATCCCTTATTGCCCCTGAAAAAAGCAAAGTGACACCCTAACTGCAAATCTTTCAGATGCTCTTAGAAGCTCAAGTAATTAATGAGACCACTGAGAAACAGGGCTGTGTTAAGGCCTATATTTTGGAACCTGGCCAAAATCAACTGTTTTAAATAATCATCGTCAACTTAATTGAGGAAAAGATGCTCATAAAGCAGAGTGAGAAGCCTTCAAACATGAGGGGGTGTCTGTGATTCTCACAACAGCCACCGAGCTGTGTTTCATCAGCAAAAATTCCAGGAAGGGGTGGGAATGCAATTGTAACACTACCTGGGTGTAAAAAAGTGTGAAGAGATTTTTAAAGCAGAAATGGTAAGTCAGGATTTCAGCAAAAAGTCAGAAAGGCTGAGGATACCTTTTATCCTTTATCTTTTTCTAGAAAAGAAAATAAAATTTGGTTTTGGACTCTGGATGATCTTTAATGTCCCTTCCAACCCAAACCACCCTGTGATTCTCTGAAGTTATTTAATGATAGTTATTACAGCTCTCACAGAAAGGCTTTTCCGTGCCCAGGAATTTCTGGGCTTCTTTCACAACTGATTAAGGAGTTTTATGGAAACATCCCCCTGCCCTGCACATGAACCAAAACACCAGGCATAGGAAAACCTTGATGCTGTTTCCTGCTTCCAAGTGGAAAGCAGCACGTTTATCTCTCAGCATCCTCAGGGTATCACAGAGGGCACCTGAAATAGCCCAAGAATTCCACCAGTTTGGCTTTTATGTCCTGGATCAGCTCAGCCAGGACCATTTTATGCCGTGGGTTGATGTGTTTCTGGAAAATTATAATCTGCTCAGGTTTTTCACTGGTGAAATGAGAATATTCGTATTTTTATGCAGACCAAATTAATTTCTCTCACAACTGCTGCAGTCCATGTCATTTTGCTGTGGTGTAACGTAGCCAAAACACATCCAGGGGCACAAAAGGCCACAGCTCATGGTTTCACTCAGCAGCATCCACGGGGTTTGTGCTCTGAGGTGGAGGAAAGGGAAGCACCAAGGCAGGTGGGCTCATGGAACACAGTTTGCATGAGAAGAGAAAATAATTCTTGCTTCTCCTTAAAATCCACATTTCAGAGAGACAATCTAATTTGTCCTTGCTGGAACTTGACCCCACATCAAAAAACAAAGGACATCACTTTTCTCCTGACATCTGGGGCAGTGCTCCAGTTACTGAGGACATCCCCTCAGTGGGAAAATTCCCTTTAATTGCTGTTCCAGTGGCTGCCTGGGCTGAGCAGAGAGACCCCTCAGTTGTCAGTGTAAGGCAGTTGTGCTCTTAGGAAGATGGAAGTTTACAACCTCAGCAGCAGCATTTAAAAGCAGAAATTGGGTGTTTTTGGTTTTTTTTTTTTTAACTCCAGAGATGGAAATAATAATCAGCCAATGATATTTCCAATACCTCTTGAATATTTGAAATAAATTTTTGCCTTGAAAGTCACAATCTGAAAAGGAAGACTTTAGCTGAGAACCTGTCTTAAACCTGATCCAAAAGACACAGCAAGGATCTCCAGCCCATGGGAAGTGGATCTGACAGGGCCCATTCCCTGGAGTCCTGCAAGGAGCCCCCGCTCTTGCCCTGGGCTCCCACGAGTTGTGGTTTTGCCTCTGGAACTCCCAACCAGCCACATTTTCCACAGGCAATTAAACAATGGTGAGTGAGCTGTGGGATGTGACGTTTCATTGGGAAAGTAACACGGGAGCTGCAGGCAAAGAGCATCAATCTCCTGCAGCTCCTCTGAGCTGCCAAGGATAGCAACTCATTCCTCACGGTGCTAATGCTGCTCCTCCATCATTTCTGGGCACGCTGCACCAGGCAGGGCCGTGGCAGAAAATGTACACATTTATATGCATTCACCCACAGATTATTGCATTGTTCACGGGAGGCTGTGGATGAGCCAGGAATATAAAACAAAATCAAGGGTGATGGATGTGTTGGTGGGGAGACCACCTTGGTAAAGTGGCCGGCAAAAGTCACAGCTGGGATTTATTCAGGAATACACATCTATGAAATTCCAGCCCATTAAGGCATGAAGGAGTCCTGGGAAAGAGGCAGCTCCTTCCCAGACCTCCTGCCCAGGGTCGTAGGTGCAACACTTCCTGAACTACTGAGGGAATGCACGCAGGTGTCTTTAATTCATGTACAAAGAGGGGAAATTTTCATGCTTGGAGCAAGAGAAAAATGCCCACATGTAATTTTTATGCAGATGAAAGGATGTTTTAGCATATTCCCTCCCACACAATGCATCCCAGTGCTCCTTGGAAAATTCAGGCTTCCCCCTCTGTACAAACAAGCCCTTGCTCACTTTCAAAATCCTCTTTTGATGCCCACACAAAGGTGTCCTTCAGATTTCCACCCAGCCCATGCTCCATCCCTGCTCCCCTCCCAGCAATCCCAAACCTTTGCACCATTTCCACTCCCTTCTGCATGAACAAGCTGCCCCCTCCAACCCTGTGCTGAACCATCTCAAAGCACTCCAGGAAGTTGTGGGAAAAGCAAACTCAAGAGGAACAGCTCAAGTTTTCAGCAGACACCCCTAAAACAAGCATTCATTTCCATTAGATTTGGTTATTTTTTCATTATTACGGAGAACTCTTCAACTGTTCCAAGAAGAATAGTCAGGGAAAAGGCTTCTCCAGCTTCAAAGAGAACTGAGAAAGTTCAGCATGTGCAAAACAGGCCAAATATGTAAATATGTCATGGAATAGGCTAAAGTGCAGCAAATGTTTTGATGAGAGCTGTTCTTACCGTATGAAAACCAGCTTGACCTTTGATGGGGCAGTTTTGATGATTGCAGAAGCATTCTGGTGGCTTCTTCCATACAATATCTGATTGTTTATCTGTTAAAGGAAAATGATTTTCGTGTAAGTGGAGGAGTACACCTTGTTTTAATTTATACCACCAAGGCTTCCAAGTTTACTGTGGGATAAGGAGATAAGACTCAAAGCAAATGTGGTCTCCAAATCTTGATCTATGTAAAACAGGAACCAATGCAGAGCTAATTTACTGTTATTAGCAAACCACAAACGAAAGAAATCCTTTTTTTTTTTTCCACAGATCCCTTGAACAGGTTTTAAGGATTATTCCCAGACTTTTGGAAAACAACTTGATCTGAGGAGAACCGTATAGATGTGACAACAGCACAGATGTTTAGACAGACAATCCTGCACTTTGCCTGCAGGCTGTGGCCATTTAGGAAAACTGACTGCTAGGATTGTGCTGACTCCTCCAGTTCTGCTGAAGGAAACAGGGCTGGGAGTCAGGGGGATGAAGGACAATTTAAGAACACGATACCACATCACTTTTGCTGTGCTGGATCTCCACCTGAGCACTGCTTTGGACACTTGTGCTGAGTGCAAGGAAATGCTGCAGCTTTCAGAGGGAAACAGCCTGGCTACCACATCACCCAAGGGGCAAAAAGGCCTTGGCACCTGGACTGGTCAGCACTGGGGTGGCAGTGACTGTCCCAGCCCTGGGGTCAGTTTTGGGGTCCCCAGTCAGAGAAGGACATTGAGGGGCTGGAGAGTGTCCAGGGAAGTGAATGGAGCTGGGAAGGGTCTGAGGGAGCTGGGAAGGGGCTGAGCTGGAGCAAAGGAGGCTCAGGGGGGACCTTGTGGCTCTGCACAAGTCCCTGACAGGAGGGGGCAGCCGGGGGGTTCAGGCTCTGCTCCCAGGAATCAGGGACAGGAGGAGAGGGAACGGCCTCAGGTCACATCAGAGGAGACTTAAATTGATATTTGGAAAAATTCATTCATGGAAAAGGTTTGTTCAGCCCTGGCCCAGCTGCCCAGGGCAGTGGAGTCCCCATCCCTGCACGGACCTAGAATCCCTGTGGATGTGGCACTTGGGGACACGGGGCAGTGGTGGCCTTGCCAGTGCTGGGGAATGGTTGGACTCTGTGTCTTAGAGGATTTTTCCAACTTAAACAATCCTATGCTTCAACGCTGCAGTTTTTTCCTCCCACTCTAAATTTACAACATAATATTTACATTCACATTTGATATACCAATGCTGCTTAAAACAATAACGACAGTGGGGCCCAGGAACAATTTAGTCGTGATTATAGGAGGAATTTTTGTTACTGCAGATGTTTGTGTTGGATTCTGGGTTTGTGATCTTAGAAGGATTTTTTTTTTTCATTCAAACAAGAAGTAACAGGCCAAGTCTTCCAGCCTGGTCAGACACATTGGGAATATTCACAAATTTTATTTTCAGTGGGTCAAACATGGTGCAAGTTCATCAGTTAAATCAGGACAACGCAAGGACAAGAATAAACCCCCTAACACTTGATTACTGATTGGGAATGAAGTGCAAAGGATTTACCCACCCAAGGAAAAATCACCACATCACCATTCCTAAATGAGTTAATTTGGTTCTGTCTGCCACTGCCCTGGTGGCAAAGGAGGGTGAGGAGCAGCACCCTGGGTCATGTTTCATTAATCAAAGATTAAATTGAAAAATCCAGTGGCAATAATGAATGAATGCTCAGCTGCATTCTGGCTTTGAGCTCAACTTGAAATTTTCAGTGAGTTTGTTGACTTAATTTCTCTAAGTTTGAGAATAAATTGTTCACTGGGAATACTGTATGCTTTACAAATTGTTTGGATTCAGTTAAATTACCATCAATTTTCCTAAACAGCAGACTTCTTAGATTAAAATTTATAGTCTTTGCTCTGGCTAAATTAATCCTATTCACTACACATATCAAATAGTCCAAGATTTAATTAGCTGTGAGCTGGGTCTCTAAGTTATAATTATTTAATTACTCCAAAATGAAAGCATAATCAAAGTAATATATCTCCACAAGGTTTTGGACTGTCCTACAGAGTTATTACACTCAGTATTAATTTTTCTTTTTTTTTTAAAGCACACTTTCTTTAGCAAAATAAATTAATGTTCAGTTAGCTGCAGATACCACAGTGATGAGCAAAGCACCAACATCTACTTAAATAAAACAAAACAGAGAACATCTCGGATTTCAGGAGAAACACCATTTTAAATCTTTCAAACTAAATAAAGTAACTTTCAGATGAGCCAAACAATACTCTGGGAGTCAAAACCTATAAATCTGTGCTTTACTTTCTGCATTGGAGATTAGAAAAGGTAAACAGAGCCTCGACTAAGCAAAAAAATCAACTGATCTAAATCAACCTCAACTCTTCCTGAAATGTCTCTTTCCATAACTCCTTGGAAAGCCAGCAGAGCTCAGAGAAAGATAAAAACTTGCTGCAGGTACGAGGTCAGGTCAGCACACAAGTTCAGCCTTTAATGTAATCACACATTGCTTTATGGCAGATTTAATCACAGATCCCAAATGTCCCGTTGCCTTCACCTACAAAAGTTTTTGGTTTACAGTTTCATGCACTGAAGTAGCAGAAAGTACAAACTCACTGAAATCTGAGCCCTTGAGTTCAGAGGAAAAAATCTCCAGGATTGTTTGCTTCTTAAACTTTAATTTGCAGAAGAGAAACATTAGATATGGATATTAAAAAAAAAAAAAACCCACCCCAACCCACACTGTTTTTACTACGTGGCAGTAATGGAAATCCATAAAATTAGTATCATCTGATTTTTATGAAAATCAAGTTAAATGATACCCCAAAGCTAGTAAAAATACTGGCTTAGCTTTCTGAAATAATTATTTCTTTGTACAATGCACTGGGCTCCTCCTTACCACAGGAATTGTAGCATTTCAAGACACAACCAAACTCTCAGAAACAATGGGGGAAAGTTTCAAATCCTTTTTTTAAATCAGTCAAATTTTATAAGCTGAAACCCCAATAAAGTACCCTGAGCTCCCAAATAACAAACCACCAGGAAAACATCAGAGAGAAAAAAAACTTAATTAGAATGTGAATTTCCCTCTCCTCACTGAGTTCCTTGCTGGGCACAAGTTCAAACATGTGCATCATCTGAAGTGAGCAGCAGACCATAAAATCCATAAGGACAGAAAATATCCTGCTCTGAGCTGGCAGCTGATCCCTGTGGCTCCCACCTGGGGAGTGTGGAGAAAGGACATTGGGAAGCCACAGATTGTCTGTGCCCTCCTGCCCAGAACCCTCCCCCTGCCAGCCTGACCTGCTGCCAGCTCCAAAATCACCCCCCCAAACCCAACTTGAGCTGGGTAAGCACACAAAGCTCTTGGGAAAAGGGTTTGTAGCCTCTTCTGGAAACACCAAAAGGACACTGGAGCAGTTTGCCCAAGAGGCTTTGGCTGCCCCATCCCTGGGAGTCACCCACTGTGTGATTCCATAAACTGATAATAAATAAACTGAGAATTAAAAATAAATTGAGAAATAAATAAACTGAGAATTAAATGCCAATCCCCCGCATCCTAGAGCAGAAATGGCATTGTGAGTTTGGCTGGGGAGCTCATTTACTTGGGCAAAATGCTGCTGTGTCTATTATATTATTACAGCATAACTTCTATTTATCCAAGCACCTCAAAATAAAACAGCAATAAAAATGCATCTAGCACAAAAGCTCTCTGGCTTTGAGCTATGACAAAAATGGCATAAAGAAATAAAACGTAATAATTGCCTCTCGGGCTACACTCCAGAATGGACAACAGGCAAACTTTTACAGCCATTTTTGACTCTGAACACTGACTTTTTACTCTTTCAAGAGGTGCTGAGGCCTCATAGAATAAAACACAGAAAGGGCTGGGTGGGAAAGGACCATAAAGCTCATTTCATTCCACGGGCAGGGAAAATTCCTCATCCAAACCAGCAGTTTCTTTACAAATCCTGCCCCATCTTCAGCAAGAGAAGGGGGGATGGCAGAAATTCAGCATAACAAGGCTCTGAACGGGTCTATTAATAGAACTCAGTTGACTCTGTCACGGGGAGGTGATAATAACAATAATAATGCTAATAATGATGCTAATAGCAGGGTGGATTGTTCAGTGTGTGAACAGAAGCTCCTGCAGGACAGGCCCATGCAGGGCTGAGGAGCAGCAGGAGCCAGGCACAGGTACAGCTCCAGGTGACCCTGCTGAGGGCCCTGCTGGGCACAATCAGCCACAGGGCTCAGCCCAGGCTAAGGGGACACCAAGCAGTGCAGACACCTGCACAAAACCAGCACGAGAGCAAGGCAGGGCCACCACAGATGGCTCCTCTGCTTGGGAAAACAATGGAAAAGCAGAACTTGTGTCCTGTAAAAAAAAAAAAATTCTTCTGCGCAGGGATCAAATTGTGACCCAAGTGGTTTCCCCACGGGTATAAAAGTAGGATGGAAATACCTTCTCCCCTCAAAAAGCTGTTTTCTCCAGCCACATGCTCATCTAAAATACATCACTGAAGAGGTATTAAAAAATAATGATCACATGCAGGTTCTTTGTGTGACCTGCTTTTCCCTCAACGCCAGGTTGTGAAAATGAGCCAGGATCATGCCCCCAAAAGGCTGCTGTTGTTTGCAGAAGCTGGAAATCAGCTGAGATTTCATTGGTTCAGCAACAGAAGATTTTATGAGTAAGGAGCTGAGGCAGTCTGGCAGCACCCCACATCCTTCAATTGACTCCAATCTAACTCCAGTTCAAAAGAAAAATGAACAGGTAATATCTATCTGTCTAAATGGCCATCCCATTAACCTCAGCTCCAGCAGGAGCCACAGGGAACAATCTGCACACCCTGCAGTGGCATCCTCTGCTTTACTGGAGCAAGACAGGATTCCCTGGAGCATCCCAGGACGGCACAGAAATTCCAGAGGCTTCCCAAGATGTGAATCCCCTCTCTTGCTGAAACATTCCAGCATTGAAAACAGAGGTGTAATTAAAGATGCAGATGCAAATGTAATTAAAACACGCAGTTAGGTGAGAGCCAGCCATGAGTTCTGTCACCTCACTGCACGTGGCTGATGCACAAACCCATCCCTTTGTAGGGCAGGGTGCCTGAATTTCTCCTTTCCTATAAGGAACTGCACCCCTGCCCACTGGTGGCACAGCTTAAATTGGATTGCAGAGATAAACAAGGCAGTTACTAAAGACTCCTTGAATTTTTTAATTGAAGCTTGGCATCTTTGAGATGGAGAATCTCATTTCCCTTCTACTGAAGGGAAAAAGAAAATTTTATCTTCAACTTAATAGGGAGAGGAATGAGGGCAACATCACCAATTTGGGAAATGCTCCTTTATAATGTAGCTCATCCATGCAAAACCCAAGCCTTGAGGTACATGTGATTAATCCCAGATGGGGCATCTTTCAAGTACTTAACTTTAGATCCTCTGCTCTACCAGGAGCTACCTATGACATGCAGAGGAAAACAGGACCATGAGTTCTTTCAGCACATCCAGAATGTAACAATTTTCCTTTTATTTACTGTTAGAATTCAGTGTGATGGATAGAAAAAACGTAATTCTGAAGGAGAAAGCAATTTTCCTACCCTGCTCTATTTTGGTACAGAGCTTCATACCTTTTCTGACACTCAAAACGAAATCAGCTTCAGATGATGGTGTTTTTATAGCCAAAAGAAGAAAAAAAAAGTCTTTCTTGTACTATATTTATCAAAACCCCCTAATTACAGAACTGTTAGACAATGACAAATGCTTGGACAATTCTGACTATTCCCAGGGTATCCCCAGGCAGTCAAACTCCTCTTTCTCGAGTCAGGAAATGTGAAAAAATAGGTGGTTTTCTGATTGCACAGAGAGCTGCTGAAAGATCAAAGCCTCACCACCCACGGAGAGCAGCAGGTCAGCAAATCCCTGCTCCTCAGTGAGAGTCTCTCTCCAAGGGGAAGATCCCCAGGGAGGGATGACTTTTTTAAACCACTGAAGCAATCACGACGTGGGGAATCACTGCAGGTACCGCAGCAAAAATGTCACTCTGCAACAGCCCAAAACCCCAGATGAAGTGAAGGAAAAGCTGCTTTTTTCAGGCTGAAGGTGAAGCAAGGAGACTGGAGAGAAAGTGGAGACAAAATGCTCCACTTGCTAACGAGCTCACTTGCCTGGTGGGTGAACTCGTGCCAGACACAACTAAAGAAAATAAGCATTTTAAGTTGCAACAGATCGAAACAGATTATAGCATGAAATTTATTTTCAGGATGGGGAATATCCCTGTCATCTGTAAAAACACATATGGCAACATTGAGGGGGTTTTGGCTTTTTTTATTTAATGTAAGGTGTGAATTTCCCTGTAAAACCACACATGCACTCCAGGGATTGATTTACTGTCCCCTTCCTGCCTTTCAGCAGCCCCTCCCCACGCAGAGCTTGTGAACATGCTGGGAGCACAGACTTTGCTGACAAGACATTGCTTTTCACAGGCCAGTGATTTTTGTTTCACTGCAAACACATTCACCTGCCAAAGGCCAAGTTCTCAGCTGGCATAAATCAGCACAGCTCCTTGTTCAGCCACCTAATTCCACTCACAGGCTTTATTTAAGGTTCAAGTGATGTCTCCATAGATGCTGGTCCCTCCCTGTGCACGAGCCTTGCTCAGGAGCTAAGGGGAACAATTACCTTGAGGAGTTCATCCCCAGTGTGCACCCAGGAAAAAAAATTATCTTCAGGAGTTCATCCCAGGTGTGCACCCAGGAAAGGATTTTACCTCCAGGAGTTCATCCCCAATGTGTGCCCAGGAAAGGATTTCACTTCCAGGAGTTCATCCCCAATGTGCATCCAGGAAAGAATTGTACTCCAGGAGCTCATCCCCGATGTACCCCCACAAAAGGATTTTACCTCCAGGAGT
>JAHLSL010000008.1:2325398-2408886 GCA_025920805.1 Petroica traversi
CATCCCCGATGTACCCCCACAAAAGGATTTTACCTCCAGGAGTTCATTCCCAATGTGCACCCAGGACAGAATTTTACTTCCAGGAGTTCATCCCCAATGTGCACCCAGGAAAGGACTTTACCTCCAAGAGTTGATCCTCAATGTGCACTCAGGAAAGAATTTTACTCGAGGAGTTCATCCCCAGTGTGCACCCAGGAAAGGATTTGACCTCCAGGAGTTCATCTCCAATTGTGCACCCAGGAAATGAATTTAAATTCCAGGAGTTGATCCCCAATGTGCACCCAGGACAGAATTTTACCTCCAGGAGTTCATCCCCGATGTGCATCCGCCCGTCCCGTCCTGCGGGGCCGTCGGGATTGATCCCAACCACGAAGATGCTCATCCTGGAGCGGTCCTTGTTGCCAGCCAGGCTGAGCCCCAGCCCATTCTTGTCTTTCTCAAGCTCAATAATGTGCAATTCTCCTGGGAGATCTGCATATCTCTGCCTGATTTTTTCTGGGAAGGCCAAAACATAAAGGGAGTTAGAGAATAAAGTGAGTTACGCGCAGATGTTCAACAAGGCACACAAATATGCCAGAAATTTATGGTTTCACAGCAAATAAGTGTTTTTAACAGAGGCCTTTTCAGCACAGACTCTAAAATACCATTTGCTCCGTGTGTATCAGCCACACAGCAAAATGCAGCATCAGCTGCAAATACTGCTCACATTAAACCCACACCATTTTAATTATTTGTAAAACAGCCTGGTTCCAAACCAAAACTTTTCCGAGAGGAGGGTAAACAAGGAAATTCCAGAGGCACCTTTACCTTGCAAAACCTATCAAATTCAGGAAACTCTCGTAAAGTTCGAGCTGGTTAATTAACCACTGTGGGGAACTGAAGCACTTAATGGCTCAAACATTACTGCAAGCTCACATCTCAAGGTACAACCTTCTGCTTCTTCCTGGTGACTCAGGAATCCTCTCAGCATGCTCTGCTTAACTCCACGGGCTGATTACGCAGGGCAGATGTCAGTGACAATGGAGATGAGGGATTGCATTTTTAAATGCAGCCTCACCTGATATTGAGGCAGTTATTTGTCCTTCATCTGCATTTCAGGCATTGCTGTGACAGAGCTTGATACATTTACAAAGTTATTCAGAGCACACAGCGTGGCTGGGGATGCTGACAGGTTAATCTGAATATCCTTTCACCACTGGCACATCAACATCTGTCCCCATTGCTGGGGAGGGCAGTTCTTTCTCCTCTCCTTTCCCTTTTCAGGTTTTAAAGGCAGTTTGAACCACCACCTGCACCCTTTAGCCGGGCCACACATTTGGAAAAGCAAGTCAAAGTAGAGCCCTGTGGCTGGGTGTCACCTTTGGAGCCCAAGGTGAAAGAAACTGCTGCATTATGCATGAGAAGGAGAAATCAGTGATGTTATATGTTCAGCCATATCCCTGAGTCAGCAGCAGGAGCTAGATCAATATTAGCTACCACCACTCTCCTGGGGAAAGCATATTTTAATAGTATGATTTAACTGCTGTAGTGAATGTTCCCATGACAACGAGAAAGAGGGGAAGGAGCTGGGGAAGGTGAGAGGGAGGCAACCAAAAGTGAATAAAAACTGCTGAGAAGAGAGAAGATGAGGCAGAGATGTTCCTTGCAGAGCCAGGGAATGTGGGACATTCCCATCTCTCCAAGGGCCCTTCCTGAGTAATCACTCCAGCTGCAGCAGCCCCTTGAGCCCTGGCAGAGCCCACTGGGACACGGAGAGCAGCTCCCATCTCCAGCCCCAGGTGCACCCAAGGGAATTACCCACACTGAGAGCAACACAGGCACCACCAGCTCTCCCCTCACTCTGTTTACAGGCTGGCATTTTCCTGCCATGCTCAAAATCCCCAGTGCCTGAGCCTAAAATCCCAGGGGGAGTACAGTAAGGGTGAGATGTTATCCCTGGAAAGCTGCTGAAGAGGTCTGCACAAAATCAGAATATCACAAAGAAGTATCAGAGAACTCATTTGTTACTATCAATTATACACCAAAAAATAATTCATGCAACTGCATTAAATGCCAATCCATGGAGCTGCATGGTTATTTAATATTTCTTAACTAATGGGGGTCAACATGTAATTAGAAGTGCTGCTTGCTACATGGATTTGGAAACTGTTTTTTCTTCTTAATAACAAAACAGCAAGACAGGAAGGGTGTAAAAAATGGTGGTTGTGAAAGCACAGCAGATAAGGGCACACACAGCCACCCCTGCTTTATTCACAGCACCGAGGTTTAATTTCTTTGCCCACCAAGCCAAGTCCAGACCTGAAGAGCACTCAGACATCTGCTGCCCACCACAATTAGACAAATAACTCATTACAGCACAGCAAGGAGCAGCAGCACACCCCAGAACAGGGCGCCAGCAGAAAAGGGCTTTTCTTCCTGATTGCATTTTTTGTGGCTAAAACTAAGAATTGCTGCTGGAGGGCTGCTGTCCATCACTCTCTGCCACAGCTCCCTCCTCTGCTTGTTGAACACGGGTAACACATCTCACTTCTGTTTGCCAGGAGCAAGGAACACGTCTAGAGCATAATTTTAACAACTCACAGCCGGGTGCACAGACAGGAGCTGAAGGAGCAAGGAACATGCAGCCGTTTAAATGCAGAGCAGATGAAGCTGCACATCTTCAGAGGCTGCCTCAAAACTCATTTCAGGCTTGTCAGTAAAACCACTTGAAACTCCCCAGCACGGGCAGCCCTGTGACACTGCAAACACACATTTCCATCCCCTCCTGCAGACAAAGTGCCTCTGAGACCCACTGCAAGTCTGTAATTCAGTGGTGTTTCCTCCCCAGAATGAGTTTTCTCACCTGGGAGAAATGTTGGCAGCTCAGAAGTACGTGTATATTCCTTTCTGAGCTGGGCTGAAACTAAAAGTGAGTCTTAATCCTCCAAAAATCAGTAGCCTGGGCGATTGCCTGGGATGGGACAAAGCCCACTAAAGTTCCTGGTCTGCCTGCATTGGGACAGGACTGGGAACCTGGTGAGTTCAATCCCAGCTCTGTCAAATCTCTCACTGTGGGAACAAATCTTTGGGTGAAGAAAAAATTTATCTGGGCAGAGAAAAAAAGCAGAGACCAACTCCAAGGTTGGTTGCTTTATTTGTTAAGGTGCTGGGTTGTTTTCTTTTGTTTTTTTTTTTAAAGCATCTTCCCCGTTGCTTTATTTATTGGAAAAAATCCTTACTTACAACAGAAGGAAGGCTCTGTGTGGACTAAGCCCTTTATTCTAAATTATCCCAGCCACTTCCAAAGCAACTATTCCATGGTTTGAAATGGCTGAGGTGACAGAGGGAAAACAGAGCGAGAGCAGGGAGGGAGCACGAGGATGCTCAGTGCCAGCCCCACTTCCATCCTGGCAGAAGAGACAAGCAGAGACACCCTTGCTTTTCAAACCAACCCTCCCCAAGCCCAGGCTGCCGCCTCCCTGGCCAGCAGAAGGTTCTGGCTCTCCCCAGTGCCACCTCCTGCAGTTCAGGCCCTGGAAGGGCTGTCCTGGCCAGGCAATAAATGACAACAAATTCCCAGCGGTGTTGCCTTACCCATCCAATCTGCACACAAATATCCTCTGGGCATCCAGCTGACTTCCTACAGCACTGTCCTGCTAGTCTCAGTCTGCCTCTTAATAAGAATCTCACAAGATTGTTTTAAACAAGTATTTACTGCTTAAACAAACCTGCATCTAAGGCATCTCCTCTAGAATGCCTTTTTCAGCTGTTTTTTTGCTCCCCTCCAGCTGGTACCAGTTTCCAGCTCCCTGCCTAGGGTTGGGGAGCCAGTTAGCATCTGCTTTTGCACAGAATTCCATTATCTGCCTTCACTAGCAGCCACTTTGCACGAGGCAGTTGTGATTCTGCTGCATCACACACAGGACACGGCAGTCTCTGGTTTTGGCTCTGCACGGGGCTGGTCCCACTCTCGGTGACAACACGCCCATCACAACTTCTGCAAACACATCTCACCGAGCGTATCTCACCAGCCAGCCCCTCCTAAAAACACCACGCAGATGAAACGTGAACCAAAAGCAGGAGAAAACGCTTTAGTGATCGCTCCTGCCATGATATTTTCCAGTTATATCAGCAGATAATCACATTTCAAAGGGAAGCCCTGCAAATGGGAGACAACTGCTCTCAAACAATACACTGTTAATGCTGCTGCAAATGTTTCCCTGCCTCAGCTACTGCTCCCATTATATTAAACAGAGAGATAAAAGAAATAAATGGGGACAATATGGTCAGGATCTTGGAGTTTGCATGATCTAGCACCGCAACAAATACACAATTTATCTGCAACAGCAGCAGCAGACACCACTTCTCAGAAGGCAAAAGGCTCTTTAAATGACAGATATATAAAGCTCTTGCAGAGGGCTGAGGAGCCCTTTCCCAAACCTGCTGAAAATGTCCAGTTAAATGAGCTGAAAGGGAGGAGGTGTTGCTTTGGAAAATGGTGATGCAAAGGAGAGTCCGTCTAGAAAAGGTAAAGAGAGGGAAGAAAAAGCTCTGGATGACTCAGCAAGGGGACTGGGTTCAGTAATGAATACTCAACACTAAAAATGTCAAAGCAAAACGTTAAGAAAAGGAAAGGAGAGAAAGACCACAGAAATGCCAGCTGATATTTGAATCCAGAAGGTGCTGCTGAGGGTTTTACATCTCTCTCCTGTCGCCCCAGATCTCTATTAGCAGCATGTGCTGGCTTTTGGAGATCTCATTTATCAGCCTGTGCTCGTTCTAATGCGTTTATCTCCATTTTTTATCCCACAGCACAAAAGCTGGTCCCAGCCCTGGCCCTTCCCAGCACAGCTCAGGCAGCAGAGCTGCAGCTCCACGGCCACTGCTCCTCCTGGGGAGGTGACAGACATCAGGATGCAGGCAGCATCCACTGCTCACAGCCATCCCTGCATATCAAACAACCAATTCCCATCTTGATTTCACCACAAACATTAAAAAAAATGAATGTAGGAAGTCCCCTGAAAGCTAACCCTAGAGCTGTGAGGGCAGCACGTCTAATTTACTGATTACAATTTACAAGAACCTAAATAAGCACATTGAAGGGACCATAATTGAACAAATGGGGTTTAGAATTCTCCCACTACTAATAATGTAATAAGCTCATTGTTTTATCTTCCCACTAGCCCTCTATTCAGCTCCAAGGAGGCAGACAGTTCTTCAAACCTCATCTCTAAAGTGATGCACTCGTCTGTTTGCATAAGCGTTAAACTGAAAAATAGAGAGAATTCCTGTAATGCTTTCCTAAATTCCTTTAAATCACCACAATTCTTCTCTCAGTGACCAGCAAGCATGAGAAAAATAGGGCAGCTGTATTCAAAAATCTAAATGGAAGAGCCAGAGATCCTGTTCTGACCAGGCCCCCTCCCTCAGGTGATGAGAGAGGACACATCATTCTAAGTGCTGTTATCTCCAAACCTGGGGCAGAGAGAGCTCCCCACCTGACTCAGAGACTCAGCATCCCCTAAAATCTCCTTTTTTTTGGCAGGACTCTGATCCATGTGCACCATTTGGAAATCATTTACCAAACCTGAGGTGACGATTTGCAGAGAAAAACAAACCTCAGCATTCCACTTTTCCCTTTGGCAGACTTCAATTAATTCTCCCATTTAAGAAAAAGAACTCCATGGCCCTTTCTTCCCCAAAACACTGTCAGCCAAAATATTCTAACATGACTTTAATTCCATGAGGGAGAGAGGTGCCACAAACAGCTCAGGTGTGGGCTACCCACCCTCACAAACACAGATCAAGTGAAAAACATTCAACTCTCCTGAGAAAACATTCTTACCCTAAGCTGAAGATTCCCTCTTCTCCTCTTGTTTTGTAGTCAGGATTTGGGCTATTCTTTGGGATCTCCAGATTTCTTCTCACTGCTTCAATTCCGTTTTGCTCCTCTCATTCTCAGCTCACAAAAGGAAACTTTTCCTTCTTTCCCAAGGCTCTCCTTCAATCCCACTTGTCCCTCACTTTTAACAGCAGAAGGTGGAAATTTCTGCTGGTGCTCGTTAACCCATCCAGGAAGAGGGGGATAATGAGAGTCTCCACAATCCCCTTCAAGTACCATTTCAGTCTGAGCAGGTGGCATTTAGAAACTGTTACCATTAATTACTTCTTCCTATAATCAAGGGAACCATCACTCCCCCAAAGACAAGAGCAGAGAGGAAAGTGGCTGAAAAGCAGAGTAACAGTGGTCCATAACATCAGAGAGCACTTCCAATGCTTGCACCATTTCACACCAACATTTCACAAAAACGGAGTTTTTGCCAACAATTTTTTTCCTTATTCAAGCCCAAAGCTTCATTCTGAGGCTGCACTTCCATTACACAACATTTAAGTCCCCCGAGGAAGAGATATTGTATGTTTTTCTTTTTTAATTAGATGAGAAGGCCATGATGAGCCTTTATCCACGCCCGTGTTTATCCGGGGATCTTTTAAAAGGAGATTTAGTGGGAGTGTGCTAAGTAGAGCATCCCGATGCTAATAATTGGTGATTATAAGGGAATCTGCCTTCCCCTGCACACAATCCTTCCACTCATTTGCCTTTCAAATGATGCAGCAACCCCCAGGACAGCACTTGGGTTTCCTCAGAAGTGACCTCCTCTGGGTGCTGTGGCAATCAGAGGCTCACTGGAGCTGAGCTGGGAGTGCCCCTGCTCCAGCTGATCCTCCTGCTTTGGCAATTCTGGGGAACTGGGTGTTCCCTCCAGATCACACCGCCACTGCTTGATTAAACACAATCAGATAGCAACAAAGAGGTTTTTTTCCCCTTTCGGTAAAATCCTCTGTGAGGATAGAAATTGTAATGTAAAATATAACACGTCGTGGTTATGCCTGGGCCATGAAATGCCAGACTGAAGGCATTTTGGAGTAATTAAATCCTTAAAATGTGAGGCAGGCTCCAAGGACAGCTGCTGCTGACCCTTTTTAAAGAGAAAAATCCCATGAAAACAATCTAATCTAAATACCCCAATGTATTTTGTGGCACTGTGCAGCTGCAGTCACCCAAGGCCAGCCCCCTGCACTCTCCAGAGCTGCCCAGCCTGGGAGCATCCTGGAGATAAGGCTCAGTTATCTCTGCTGCAGCTCCCCGAGGAAAACAGCAGAGCTCTCCGTGTTAGAACAGGCCAGGAACATTAGGAAACACTGCAAAGTCCCAAGGAAATTCCAGCTGTCACCTGGCACTGAGCACCAGGGATGCACCAGCATCGGGTTCCAGATGCCGCGACAGACGAGGCTTTAACAACCCCTTTTACAATTCAGGTTTGGAAAAATATCTCCCAGCTGGGACAGAAATTTCTTTCCTAACCTGCTCTCAGGATCTCAGGAGAAGGGAGGGACCACAAGGCTCATCCAGCTCCTGGCAGGAGCAGATTTATCTGGCTTGGCCCCTTTGCTCTGGTAGGATCCATGACCCGTTCCCTACCTTTGGATTTGAAAGCTGCTCCTTCACTTGGTGTGTCTGAATATTGGGAATTCTAATCCATTGCTTGGTCTCAATGCAAACAAATGAATATTGTGAACATTTAAATTCCTGCTCCCCTGACAGGAACAGTGAAAGTTGATCCTGACATGTTTCATCTTTAACAATGATGCTCCCACAAAGCGACTGGCAGAGCCGTTATCCTGGAATCTTTCTGCATGGAGTCTCATTAAAGAGAACTGTGCCTGACTCTTGTCACAAACTGGGATTTTCTTACCTAATGAAGACTTTTAGGGGCCCAGTGAAAAGTAACTGCAAGAGGCAGCACAGACAACACCTCTCAGAAGTCGAGGTGAGGAGACATTTCTTGCTCAGTGATTCATTTAATTTGATTAATTTAAGAACCTGCAGGAAGAGCCTGAACCTCCTCCATCTAGAGTGGGACTAGATGAAATTTGGATTTAATAATAAAGACTTTTGGAGCAGCAAACCAGGCTGTGTTGTTGAGCCCAAAGATGTACAAAGCATTCTCCAAGGAAAGTCTCCAGGGGAGCTGCCACCCACTGCAAAATGTAGGAAAAAGCTCCAACAATGTAAAACTTCACATAAAATCAGAACAGTTGCATGAAAAAGCAATAAAAATAATAAAAAAAAATAAGGATCTGGCTGTGGAAGAGCAGGGAATGATATTGGGCACCAGGACAAGAGATGGTGGAGAGTCCCAACCCTGTGACACAACCAAGCCACGCCACAGTGACTTGACAGTGATGACATTAAACTTTTGTATTAAAAAAACCCCACCACAAAACTCTCCAGTTTGCTTGCACAGCAGTTTTTAAATATGCTGTGAGGGTGATTAAATAGATTAAAGTTGGATGAATCACTGGGACTGTGAAGCCCAGGAAAATGCCCACAGAGCTGGGCTGGGAATTACAGTGAGAGCTTTAACAGCAAGAAGCCCCAAGAAAGATTGATCATGATCAGCTACTTCAGCTGTGGATTAATTCAATGGCAATCTTAATAATAAATTTTAATCCTCTTTACTATCTTTAGGTTTTAGTTGTTTTGCTGAAGATTGATTGTTACTGTCAAGCTAGTTACAACAAAAATAGATTTACTTGCACTGAAATATTATATTAACACTGCTTGTTATATATATAATATTTAGGCCAACTATGGGGATCTAAGTATTTTAAGCATATATAAAAGGTTCATAAACATTTAAGGAAATATAAAATTTATGATACATTTGGCAAAATGCTCAAGATTAATCACATCAGATATTGTGAATAACCTTCCCTCCATACTTGATATTTTTCCTAACAACATATACTGTTTGCACTTGGCCAGAAATGAGAATGCAATTAAAACACAAACAAGAGCTTCGTAATAAAAGCGCTGCACACAAATGTGCCAGTTATGATTAACACAAGATAAAAAAATCTCTTTACTGCCATGTTTTCCCTTAAAACTGGGATGTTCAACAGAAGCATTGTTATCCTCCTGGCAGATAATTCTGTAAATGGTGTAATTTCCACTTTTCCAGGGGTTCCCTCCTGCCTGTCTCTGGGTTTCACACACAGCTCGTTGTGCAGGGAGCTCAGAGGAGGCTCTGCCACCCCACAAACACTTCCAGAATTCTCCAGCTGACAACTCTCAGCTTCACACTCCCAGCTTTTATTCGCAGGCCAGCAAAGAAAAATATCCTCCCTCAGCCCCTAAAAAGTCGCCCAGGTTTGATAAGCTATTTTCATTTCCATTCAAGGAGCTGTGTAGAGAAAAGCTCTTTGTTTCAGGCTGCTGGGGAAAAAGGCAAAAGCTGGATTTTTACTACGGTCAGTGCTGGGTCCAGATTCCTCTCAATTCTCTGGGTGCACACATACTTTAAATGAAAAAAGCTATTCAGGAAAATTATGCTAATGGCTCAGAGTATGCTCAGATCTCCATGCAGATTGCCTTTTAAAACTTCCAATGCATGTTAAAAGCAGAAAATGCTTGATTTAAATGAACTGCAAAGCCCATTTAAATTAAAAAGCAGCTAAATATTTAAAAAGCTGCATATCTAGCTTTTAGAGGACGTGAGGTGACAGTGAGTTCACTTATGGAAAAGACCTGACCAGCTCCACAATGCTGTTTAGATGTTTACATCCTCATTTTTTTTTTTTAAAATTTAGGCAGCTATCAGTATTTTGTCAGGTTCATACCTGCTTTGTCATCCCTTAAACTGAAACCCTCCCAAACCACCTGATGACTTTTGAGTTTGGAGCTATCACGCTGTGCTTGAGCCACCAGGCTTTATTTAGGTACAAACCTGAGTTCCCCAATGTCTTGCCTTTGATTGCTGAGGTAAAATGAAACGTGAGTGAAAAATGACTGCGACACCTGGCCCTGCTGCAGATTTCTGTGCCTTGGAACAAAACAAACACACACCTACAATTCCACCTTGGAGCCTCTTCTGCCCAGAAACACACAATAATCAATCTTTCACTTCGTATTTCTGTATCTTCAGCTATGATGTCCCAATTTATGGTGTCTAAGGTGTCAATCACAGCCAAGAATTCTGATTTTAGACCATGTTTTAGCCCAGGAGAAGTGGAGATGAAGGAGAAGGTCCTTCCTCCCTCTGTCCAAGTCAGCTCTCGTGCCAGACTCCTGCAAATCCATTCCTCCTCCCTGGAGGAGGAGATTTTCAGCAGAACATTAGAGCGGATGACAAATGTAACATTTCTCATGTAAGATAAACCACTAAAAAAACAACTTCCAAGTTGAAAACACACTGCTGGATTATGGCTGCTACCCCAAAAGAGAAAGGCACCAACCAAATAAAGAATTCACTCAAAAATCTCTTCTTAAAAAGAGCCAGCAAGAGTTTTAGCAAGAATTTTCAACTGTCCTACGTGACATAAATTGAAAATAAGTGGGCACCCAGTGCTAACGAGAACACAGATCATTTTCTAGCACTGCAAGTGTCACTCAGGCAGCAATTCCTGCATTTGCAGCTGCCAAATTCCTCTCCCATCAGGTGAGGCAGGGGAGCCTGGACAGAGGAATGGATAACAATTCCACTCCACACAAATCCCCCACTGAATATTCCTGTGAAATCACACAGCACTTGCACAGCTCTCCCTAAATACGCCATACATCTTATTTAATCAGCTGTCTTGAGAGTCTATTGGAGAAGTTAATCAGGTTTGTGCTGCACTTATGACATCATAGCACTTGACAGATTTGATTAAATTAAACAATGTTTTGTATTAGAAATTCTATTCTGATTATTTTGAAGCTCTCCAAATGACGGAGCCTGGCAGATCTGTTTTCTCTTCCACAATAGAGTAAAACAAAAATGCCAGGGTCAGACACCTTTCCCTCAAATAAGAGGTGCTAAGCAAGAAAATCATCTTTCAGCAGAAGAAAAATTGTATCACAAAGAAGTGAACCGAGTGTTTGAAGAGATGAGGTTTTTATAGTACCAAAATAAGTTATTAGACAACAAATAGCTTCTCTCCTCATGTATTTAATGAAATAAAGATATTAATGCATTAAGCTTTGGGCATTTTTGAAATGAACACAATTATAATCAGGAAATTGATGATTTATGTGAGCAGAGACTTGCAATATGTCAAGCACTCTCTCTTTTTCCTTCTGGCAAAAGAAATCCATCTCCAAGGATTAATCCAGGAGGAAGAGCTAAATGGATAAACTTTACTATATTAAATAGACTCACTTTTTCCATTCTGACTGCAGGAGGAAATCAACTAAGAGAAAGTAAAAAAATAAACGCTTGAGGGAAAAATAAGAGTGGGGTATGGTAATTTTTACTGTAATTCTTTTGGCTTGATATTCAATTGATTTTTTCCCCCCCCTCTTATGGAATTTAGCCTTCAAATAAGATGATTCAGATGCATCCATGACTTACTCTTCAGTAATAAACACTGCCTTTTGGGTAAGCTGGAACTCCATGGGTTCTGCTTTCTGTTTTATTTTATTTTTAAGTGCACATGGCCACCTGACCTCTGGGAACTGTGGGAGCTCCACAAGTCTCAAGATGTTTCGTGTCCCTCATGACAGATGGCCAAGCAAGACACCCAACAGATGGCAACCAACCAAAGAGATGCCAGGTCTTCCCAACTGCAGCCCAGGGGCCGTGCCCCAGTGTTTATTAATTATATTTTAGTCTCTTAATAGAAATTTAGCTGAGTTCTAACAAGGAAGCTGATTTTATTCTGTTTTTCCACAGGAACAGAGAGTGTGAAGCCGTTCCCCAGTCCAAGCTCCTGCCCCCCAAAACTCTGGACTGGCAGCAAATCTCCTGGTGGAGCAGGGCTCTCAAAGGTGCTGTAAAAGGTTCATGAAAATAGGCAGGAGGGAAACCCTGGCTGGGGGGAAAGGCTTCAGTGTGAGCTCCAACTTTATTAAAGCCAGAACATTCTCTCCAGGGAAAGCCTCAGGAAGTCCCAGCCACAGGAAAAGCTCAAAGCAGAGCTCACACCTCCCTCAGCACCCAAGCCAGGCAAAAGGGGACACAGATCTGCAGGAGCTCGAGTTCATCAGCACTGCAGAATCATTAAACCCTCACAGCTCTGCCCTGGAGCCTCCAGTGGTGTCTGCCTGGCCTCACCTTGGGTTTTGTGAGGAATGGGGAGCTCAGAGAAGCCTTTTGGGGCCAGAAGAATGAGGCTGCTGTTTATGAGTGCAGGAGGGGTTCTGTGGGATGGGGATGGACAAGCCTTGCACACACAAACAGCAGCCTCATCCTGCCCATCCCCATCCCCTCCTGCACTCACAAACAGCAGCCTCATCCTTCTGGCCTCAAAAAGCTTCTCTGAGCTCCCCATTCCTCACAAAATCCCTTCCTGGCCCTCCCTCACAAGCTGCCCCTGCTCATCCTTGCACAGAGCCCTCCTGGTCCATCACATCCCTGTCCCACCCCATCTTTATCCCTTCCACTCTTCTCCCAGCCCTTCAGAGATGCCTCACAGGCACCACGTTGGTTCCTCAGTGTCATTCTGCCCTTGAAAAACAGTGTTTATAAAAACACACCTTCTACACAAATAATATTTTAAAAATCACATGATCTGCACTTCTAACAACTCAATCCTGAAATGAACTCTTGCTGTAAAACTACAGCATCATCTATTTAAATCCATTAATGATGCACAATTAAGTGACACTGTATTAATCCTTAAATAATCTGTTTTATCCCTAAAAGAACAACAGGTTACAAAATGGTTGCAGGAAATTACAGCCAAACCTTATGGGTTTAAATTGGATTTTTTTTGCCATACACCTGGAAAAAAAGTGTTCCTGGTTCAGAACCTTGCATTAAGGTTTAGAGTTCAGTGCAAGAAAATGCCACGATCTGAAGGTCCAGGTTGAGGTGAGGCCTCTAAAAGCCATGTGGGAGGTGAAATCCTTCTCTGATCTCAGAGCACAGTTTAAGAGTCACATCTTAGCTCCTCGTGCAAGTGCACACACAAGAAAATGTCTTGTGCCTTCCCATCCTGTGGCTTTTCCATCCAAATCCCTCCCAGTTTAGGTACAGGGTTCATCACTAAGTAACAGCACATTACAAGTCTGGGAACTTATCTTCATTTTCTTGTGATATTCCCAGGACCATCACAGCATGGAAATGAGGATTTCTCACCTCACCCTAAGGAGTGGGAAGTCTGCACTGCTCTAGAGACACAGAGTTCAGGATACTACACAAGCATAATATTTACAGGATAAAAAATCTACTTAGAGTTACCACTCTGAAACTGCAGAAAAAACACAGCACCCTTTATAAATCTGTGATAACCAACGTGCTTCATTTCCAGTTAAAGGGATACAAAACCCCTCTGAAACTACCTAATGCACAAAACAAACCCCCACTGTTAAAAGCACTTAGTACCTACAAAACAATCACAAATAATCTGGCAAAGTGGAGGTTTGCCCCTCCCAGCTGCAGACAAGGTCTGTAATTCACCTGAGGCTCTGTCCCCGGGCAGTGGGGCACTCATCACCTGGGCAGGTGTCACATTCAGCTGGCTCAGCTGCTGCTCCTGGCTCTGTGCTGGCCTGGCTGCACCAGGCAGAGGAGCAGGGTCCTCCCCCACTCTTGTCCATGACCACAAAGAGTCCCCTTGATGCCAGAATGATTTTTGTCTTTTCTTTTATATCCCTTTTACACAGTTCTCTGTATCTACAAGTATCAGCAGTGTGCACACTTGCAACCTTTTACTCAGTTCAGTGCTCAGTGCTCTGTAAGTGTTCTGCAGGCCCTGAGACTGAACAGCCCAGAGCTGCAGAGCCAGGGACACCAAACATTCTGCTGGCTCAGGAACCCAAGGTCTCCTGGCAGGACAGATTCTGTAAACTCAGGGTTAGCCCACCCCAGCCTCATTATTGGGCTCCCTTGTTGGATCTGTGCTGTGTAAAGTCTAGAACTGGTGTGTGTGACTGACGGGGGTGCATTTGCCACGCTGGCACCTGGGTGAAGTGGATGCATCGAACAAGATCCTGATTAAAATCCTGAGGTAAAGACCCCAACCCCTTTAACCGTGTCTGGCTGCATTTTCCTAACACCAGGAAAAGGCATCACCCTCACCTGCCCTGAGCTCCTGCTGCACCTCCTGATTCACAAACCCCACTGCTCCACTCTGTTCCCTTCTCCCTTTCATCCCCAGGATCTGATAGAACATGAACTCTGCCCTGGGATGCTGAATTCCAGCTCTGGCTCCTGGCAGCAGGTGGAGGGCAGGGCAAGGACAGGGCTGAGATCCCAGCACCTGAAGGCCCTGTCAGTGGCACCTGCTGTGCTATCCAGGGGCTGGAAATCCTGTCCCATCCCCCAGGTGGCCTGGATTAAGGGGTGTCTTCATGGAGGTGCTCACCCTCTGCCTCTGGGGAGCAGAGCCCCCTCCCTTCTCAGCCACAGCAGCCAAAATTTGCTGTTTCCTTGATGATAGAACCATGGAGTGATTTGGGTTGGAAGAGACCTTAAAGCTCATCTCATTCCTTCCACAATCCCAGGCTGCTCCAAGCCCTGTCCAGCCTGGCCTTGGACACTTCCAGGGATCCAGGGGCAGCCACAGCAAATCTGGGAAAGCTCAGATTACAACACTTCCTCTAACAACTTCTTGGGGAAGCAGAGAGAGACAAGCAGAAGCCACAATCTCCAAGTAGTGCTGAAGAAAACAGACATGCACATCATCACACTGGTTATAAATACTCATTATTGCTTCTGGGGCAGCAGAAAGAACCACCTGCCCTTCAGGCAGCTGCCACATCTCCTCTAAAGCCAACATGGCAAAAGTGTGCTGAATTCGGTGATAAAACACACACTCACATAAATATATCTGCATATAGATTTCCCACTAATGTCCTTAGCTGGAAATCAGTTCTCAATACACACGTGGCCACTACAAGGCATAAAGCAAATTTTCCCTGGTCTGTCACAGTGCACTGCAGCCAGCACACCTCGAGATAAATGCTCTGGATTGCTCTTTAAATGCCACCTACCCCGATAAAGAGCAATTACACACCTGCTCAAAGTGATGAGCAGCCCCTAAGCCATGACAGGGAATAAAGGAGAATCAAGTCTTCAGGCTGAGAAGCAAAAAATAACTTCAACTTTCTCCTGACAGTTCAAGAAGTGATTCTGGACAGCTGCCTCAGTTGCTGCAATACTGTGCAAAACTAGGTAATGTCTGTAAAGAAAAACTACTGTCATTTAGCTTTTTTTTATATTTCCCTTCTGTTAAAGCCTTACTTCCACCACAAGTTGGGAGCAGCTACTGCTTAAACCAAGCAGACCATTGTGTTAAAGAGCTATTATGCAAATAATCTGCTCTGTATTCTAACTAGGAGCAATGCTGTGCTAGTCTGGGCAAGACATGAGGCACTGTGGAGTTTTCTTTTCAATTTTTTTTTTCTCTGTGCATTGGAGCAACATCATTTACGGTGGTAATGACGACAGATATCTTCCCATCTAAAAATCAGGTTATTAGTCAAGAATATAAACACATAACCACCTTTTACGAGCCGCTGTCTGCCTTTCATTTATCTGTTTAAATATTTACATCCTCTTAACATATTTTTAGTTGCAAGTCATTGCAGTGATATTAAGAGTACTTTGGTGAGAGCAGCATAAAGACCTACTTGGATCATCCTCTCTTAGCAAGTTTGTGCCTGTGTTTACAGATTTATGCCACAGACATTATCTCCTATCTGAAATTACTGATCTGTAGCACCGGAGCGAGATCAAAGATCCCAAACAACATCAGCCACCTGCACCAAGCCCCAGACAATGTAATAACCTTATAACATCAAATCAGTGCATTTCATGCCCAGCATTTCAGTGCTGTTCTCTGGGTACCTGGCTGCTGTTGGAAGAAAAGATCTTACCTAAGAACAAATGCAATCTCAGGCAATATTTAAAGATTAGATTATCCTTCATTGCAAATAGCTCATTTGTTTACTACCACATTGCTTTATTCTTGCTTTGCCTCCTTCTACCATGAAAATGCTGAATATTCAGTTTAGATTCCCAGCAGCTTTTTATTTTAGTCTAAAAACATTTACCTAACACATTCTTAACAAGCAAAGTGAAGAAAATTCAGCCATCTGTCTCTGCATTACAATAACAGTTATGGAAGAGTAGATTATTCTATACAGCAAGAAATTTAATGCTACGAATTCTTATACTTTAAGCACTGTGTGCTCCAGTCAGTTTTGTATATAAGAATGTTGAGCACTGGCATACACAGAAGCAATGATTTATAAGCAAACACAAGACAAAACATTTTAGAGATATTAAATGCATTCAATATTCCAATCATGCTGTATGTCCGTGCTTCAAACTGAAGAAAAAAAAAAAAAAGAAAGATCTCTGCCATTATTTTCTTTCTCCAACACTTCACTAGTTCTAAATTATCACAAAAAATGCTTAAAAAAATGACTTGCAGGAAACAAACACGACACAGAGATAGATGCGAATCCTTACCTGGGAAACCCCCTTGTACCATTGCTGTACCAGCATGTACTCAGGAAATCTGCATTCCTGACAAACATTCAGGGCTGTAAGCAGCTCAAATCCTCATCACACACAGGCTCAGGGCTTGTCTTTCTTCTGACGACCTTGGGCCTATTTCCCTGAGATTTTTCTCTCCTTAAGGGCAAACCGTCTGTCTGTTTCTATTACGAGATGCCATCAATTACATTAATTTCGGGCTGCCCACGAGCTCCCAGTTACATCTGCCAGCAGAGCAGAGCTGCCTATGGAAGCACGCAGGGAGCAGCAGATCCCTGGATTCCCACATCTGACCCACGGATGCTCCCAGCTGCTGTTTGTGCTCTGCCAGCATCCGAGTGACATCTCCATCCCCGAGCATCGTGTCTGTGTGTGTGGCTGGCAGCTGCAGGTACCTTCCTGCTTAATGACCCCACTGCATGGCAAAGGAGCAGTTAATAAATGCTATTTATCTGAGCATCCTTTTTTTTTTGTTCTTCCTGCGAGCTATGGGGGTTAAAAATTAATTTCTCTCCCACAAATGGCTTCATTAAATCCCTTGTTCCCTGATGCTGCAGATCGTGTGGTTTCCCAGCACTGATGTGTGCTCGTGGCAGAGGGTTTGCTTGTCTTGTTTTGGGGTTTTGTTGGTTTTTTTAATGTCAGAAAACAAAAGCAATCTGTCACTGCAAGCATAAAAAGGCTCAAACTTCATCATAACTTGTGTTCTGCTGAAACCCCAAACAAGCAATATTAGTTTCGCTGCAATGAATGCTGAACTGAAACACTGAAAAGGCTCAAAATCCTTCATTTAGTAATTAAAAAAAAAAAGCAAAGATAAAAATCTCTCTCTGAATTTATAAACATACTTAGTTATTTTGGGAAGTCCTACTAATTCTCCCTTCCAAAAGCCACATTTAAAACAACTCAAAATACTCAGCTATTTCGTTAATATCATTAATTTGTTCATTTTTAAAGTTCATTGTCCTTCCTTTAGAGTATGTCTCACAGCACACACACAGCCATCTGTTCAGTGCATTATGTCAAGCACACAGTAAAAACCACAAGAAGTCCCAGCTGCAATTTTACTATTACTTCATCAAAAATGCAATTTCCTCTCGCAATACTTCATCAGATGATAACTGACTCACAAAGAGAGCGGGGAAAGCAGCCCAAACAACAAAACCCCAAACGAACCCACAACCTCAGAGTGCAGAGCCACCACCTCCCTCATCCCTCCCCGTGTGGCACAGCAGCTTTGTGGCTCTGCCCAGCACGTCCTGGATCTGATCTTACAGGGCTGGTTACAAACCCCATGTATTTTGGCTAATTACGGGTCAGACGAAGAATGGGGAAAAGAAGATTAGCAGCACAGAGTCACATTAAACAGAGATTAACACAGGGCTGAAAAATGAAAGTCTCTGCTCTATTTGTCTAATCCTGGCTCTTGCCTGATCTAAGGAAATCCACTGCATTGAACACACTTGCTGCTATATTTAAGGACATTACGTCTTGCAATTGCTACTTTTTATTTTCATAAAGCTTGAAGCCTTTCTCCAAGCCAATTTTCCCCTGTGAGCATCATCTCTGTTTGCTGTTGATTGCAGTGACATCTATTGGAGAGGCAGCGTTTGGCTGCACGAGCTGCCTCCACTGACAAGCAGCATTTTCAGGTGATCCCCCCCCCAAAAAATGAAAAGTTAAAAGTTAGAATTGCTTTCCCCTTGTTTCAGCACAACTTTGCATAAACCAGACTCCAAACAGCGAGACACCCAGGAATTATGAGTGGGTTGGCTTTATTTAGTCATTTGTTAATGAGCCTGGCATTTTCCCAAAATGCTGATCCTGGCCTGCAGCAGAGCACAGACACTTCCAGAGATCCTGCTCCTGCCCACCCCATGAACTTGACCATTCCTTCCTCCAATTCTCAGATGAACTCGATCCCTTTTTTTCCCATCTTTAATTTTTAATGAAAGCCACTGTGCTCTCACTGATCACAGATGTCACTGGCCCCTGGATGCTGCTAAAAACCTCAGGTGTGTTGAAAGCTTCCTAATCCCAACCCAACTCTCCTGATTTATCACAACAGGGAATCACAGAACCATGGAATGGTTTGGGTTGGAAGGGACCTTAAGGCTCATCCAGCCTGGCCTTGGACACATCCAGGGATGGGGAATCCACAACTTCTCTGTGCCAGGACCTCCCCACCTCCGAGTCAAGAACACAAAGTCAAAATGCCAGAGAAGTTTTAAAATCTCTTGTTTCAGCAGAGAAACTCCTGCTCCTCAAAAAGCTTCTTAGGAAGATAAATCATTATGCTTTCTTAGAGCTTCATTGATTCCCACATTAACTAGAGACAAAATAAGAGGAAGGGGGCATTATTATCCCCTTATTAGGTACGGTTAAATATCCTTGCAGACAGGAAGTCTGAGCACAGCAGTAGCTGAGTCCATTATCCAAGCCACCTTCCACAAATTTTTTTATTACCATCTATTTTTATTATTTTAGATTTATTTGAAACCAACCAGATCGATCTCAGTCAACCAACTGACAGGAGACTCCACTAAAAATATAACAGCAATTGAAATTAAGGGGTTTTTTTAAAGTTCTTTCAACAGTTGTCTTTTCAGCTTTCCTAGAATGGTTTTTCAGCTCTCTCTCCTATCTAATTTATGTTTGCTGCGACTCGGTCACGAAAGCATAACCCAAATTGTACAGGCAGGAATTCCCCCAAGGAAAACCTCACAAAACATTCCATTACCAACTGCTCTGCCCATCCATTTCCTCTGCTACTTTTTACTACCAACCCCTCATTACTGGCAATAAGCCACCACGGGGTGCACACAAGTCCATTAGCAGGTTCTTGGAGCACACCTCCAGCCATCCCCACTCCAGGGAAACACACCAGTGCCTGCTCCCCAGCACAAACAGCTCCTTTGTCTGCTCTCCTTTTACTTGTTTTGATTAGAATAATAAAAAAAAAAAAGCCATTCACAACCCGGTATTTTTCAGATTTGGGAAGTCTAAAAAAAAAAAAATACAACCTCTTTCTCCAAAACAGCCTCTGCCACAGGCAAGTGTGGGAAGGGAAAACTCCAGACTTGGGTTGCAACGTTTCAGGTCTGGAGGATGAAGCATTTTGAAAGCCCCTTTTGCGGCAGGATGGACATGCTGCAAGTTGTGCAAAACTTTCATGCATAAACTGAAAGCTTTAAACCAGCAACCTCAAAGCAAAGAGAAAATAAAACCCACACACAGACCTAGAGATGGGCACTGATAAAGATTTGGTGGTGTCACTAGAAGGAGAAATAATGCAAGAGGAAATACAACTTCCAGCTTGCCTTCAGAGTCTAGGAAAAGCTGTCTAAGAACTCAGGAAATGATGCTGGAAGTACTGGTGGCATGAAACAAAAGAGAAGCAGATCTGAAACTAAAGGGTTTTGGGTGCAAGAAGTCACAATTGGAAAAAAAAAAACCAACCAAACCACAAAACACCTGGAACTTTAACTTCTTAAACCTCAGAAACATGGAGGACATGTCTGGAGTTTCTCTAAATCAAAAAACCTCACAGTTCTGTTCCCAACAAAGATTTGCCCTCTTCAGACCAGAACCACCCTTGGAAAGAAGAGGGAGAACATCTACAGGATGACCAACAGGCCAACAATGACAGCTGCAGCTGTGGGAAAGCAGAAATAAAAAGGAGCATTTGCAAAAAACAAGAAGGTTTAGATTTCAGGGGAAATTCAATCAGTACCAAAAGGTTATTCAGCCACTCTAAGGGGAAAAGAGATAAAACATGGAGACTCTGAAGCAATAGGGACAGAAAGGAAAGAAAAATTCTCTGTGTATGGCAGGAAGACTAAAAGTGCTCTGCTTTTTCACTCTGGGAATGATGGAGGATGTGGAGACAAAAGATGAGAGGAAGGGCTGAGAGAAGTGATAAGCAAGGACAAAAAATGTCAAGCGGAGCAAATAAAGTATTTCTGGAGTTGGAAAGAAATTGATGAGCAGGCTCCTGACACTGCAGCTGTGTTAATAAGAATGCTAAAAAATAAAGTAAAATCCATCAGGAGCAAAACAAGAGGACAGATTTAACAGCTGTCCCACCTCAAAGTGCCCTCTAAGGCTTTCCATGCTATGACAGAGATTGAGAACTACAGGAAGCAAATAAAGGAGAGGTTATGATGTGAAATACCTGGGCTGACACCACATTTTCCTTTTAGATCCTCATCTTCTAAATAAGGAAGACAATAAATTCAACTCACCTGTTGACTTGTTATTAGTTAAGGTTACAAACCCAGTAGGATTAGCTGGGGAAGTGGTTAAGGAATAGATCAACATGGACACACAAATGGGCAGTCATTAAGTTCTGGCCTGGGCTGCTCTTTCTGGGAAAAGTGCTCAAGAACCAGGACAGAAGTTATGAGCATCAAGTAGCTCACAAAAACAATCCTGTACTGGAGTTTGCAAAGAAAATTTTGTTTTTCAAGTGATCCCAGAACAGGGACTCTGTAAAAGCCCATTCCACAGCTGTCAAGATGCTTAATGCCATTAAGTACAGCTGGATCATTTCTAACACGCTTTTTACTGCAAGGGCTGAGGCACAAACTCAGTTTAAGCTTCCTTGGCCTGTTCTTAATTTTTAAAGGAACAGAATGAGGTGAGGAAGAACAGATCTCTGTTTTCCAAGATTCATGGAAAAGATGGCTACTGCAAAACATCCAACTTGAACCAGCAAAAAGGGGAGAGAGAAGGAGATTCCCCTGAACAGATCCGTGTGCTGCTGCCAAGTCTGGCACGATTGATGAATTTAATATCAGCAGCAGCTTTACCTTTTCAGCTCCCAGACTCAGCCAGCAATATCATTAGGGATGGCAGGACAGCTAAAAAATGACCTAGCCCATGAATAAGGAATTACTTCTGTGCAAAGTATTAACTTAGGCCCAGCAAGCACTTGGATTGAGGCATATCCTAATTAGATAACTCAGGTGTCAGCCTACTTATCACAAATATCCTTTAACTGGGAATTAGGATTTTAATAACGAGCTGGAATGAGTTTGGTACAATTGGAGGCTTTTTGGAGTTGGTTTGAGAGCTCAAGGTGATGAGAAAAATCACTGTAGCAAAAAAAATACAAACTAAACCCCAACAAAATACCACACAGAATCACAGAATGTTACAGGGATGGAGGGGGGAATTAAAGATCATCTCATGCCATGGGCAGGGGCACTTTCCACTAGATCTCATCCCACCTGAAGGAGATTCAGTATATAATAGCAAAAAGACAAAATAAAATAAAAGGCAACTGATTTTAGAAAGTAATTTAGGACACCTAATTGCAAGTTCAGTATTCCTAAATATTTTACTGCAAGATAAGCTATGGATAATAATATTCCATTTAACCAAAGTTGTAATTAACCAAAGTTGTAATTCAAAAGCAGCTGGAATCTTGAATCATGCTGCCAGCAGCTCTCCACTTGCGCTGCTTCCTGCTCCTTAGGTCCCTGCTCTTCCACTGAGGGAGCATCACCACAAACCACTGCCAAAGCAAAATGGGACAACTGCAGAACCCTTCCCATGCTACAAAACCAGGGGATCCTTCCTTCAGCAGAGCACCAAAGCAACAAAACATCAGGTTTTTCTTGTTAAAGGAATCCATTTTGCTTGAACAGCATTGCTGGGATGAGCAGCAGGTTTTCTGCTGTTTTGCACCAGTGGCCCTCAATCTACAACTGCTCGACTCCCACTGCAATTTCAGAAGTGAAACAGAACATTTCCTGTCCCTGCTGACACCTCTGCCCAAGCAGCTCCTCCAGACACGGCTTAGATGTTCTGAGATTGCAAATAAACAGAGCCCTTCCTGTATCCCCTCAGAAGAGCTGAGCTCTGGGAGCCTGGCTGGGCACATGAGCCACCTGAGGATTGATGTGCCCACACTGAGCAGCAAATAAAACAGGCAATAAAAGGCATGAGGGCTGATCAGCAGCTGATTGTGTCCCACTGATGTGGTCTGATCAGTGATTGGAGCACTACTCACCCTCTGCACAAGCATCCTCATCCTCCTCTTCATCCAGGGCAGCCTCCTCTGCGTGATGCCTTTCGAGGGCTCTGTAAGGAGGTGGCAGCTTCATGGGAGGTGGAGCCCCATGTTTCCTCTGATGGATTCAAACACAAAGAGTTCCATGTTTTGTAACCTCTGAGCACACACCAAAAAATCCCCACTGTCTGTTGCACTGAGTGTGCACGGACACAGCACTTAATTACAGTGCTGAATTCTGCAGCAAAGGCTTTTTGTGCAAGAAAGCAGAGCAAGAAGTGACACTGAACATCAAGAAAATGAAACTGAAACACAATTCTGCATGCACACATACTTGTTGACAAATCCTTGTGAATTGCCATAAACATCAAAGTGTGAGTGTTAATTAAGGGTTAAAAACAAATATTAAATCACACCCTGTTTCTTATCAGCCTCCACAACAAAACTGATAAACATCAATTTTTAAAAACCACAAAACAACAACTCAATCCTCTCAAGTCCACACATGAATATTTAAACATCACAGCCCATCCGTATTTTGGCGTGAATTTAATAAAGACTTTGAATTACATCTCCCAATAAAATTCTATTACCTCACATAAATACAGGCAGCTCCTATAATGATGCATATAGCGGCGCATGGCAGGAATGCAGAGCAGCCTCTGGCTCTGGAGAGGCTCTGGCTCAGCTCAGCCCTTGCTTTTACAGCTCCAGGGAACTGGGTCCTGCCTTGGTTTGCACCACCACGACTCCACTAAAGGATGCTCAGCTGCATCCCCTGCAAGCCCAGTGCTAATAGCAGGATGCACTTTAGAGAGGGAACACCAGGGAGGAGATGCCATTAGAGCACCCAGAATTCCTGTAATTAATTCCTTCTGTGGCTGGGAAATATGACACAACACCCAAACACATCAAGCCCAGGATAATGTTGGGGTTTTTTGGTTTTTTCTTTTTGTTTGGCTTTTTTTTTTTCACTGTGAGAAATGAAAGCTGAACCTGCTTATTGATTTTTAAATTCTTCAAGTTGAATTTGTATAGAATGGTGGAAGCAGTGAGCTGCAATATGTGGGAAATCTTGTGAGGTAAAGGTATCTGCCATCTCATCCATTTAAAAAAACATAACAGGAAAGTGCTGCACTGAACACAGAATACAATAATAAATGGAATTAATTCCATCCACCAGTAGCAAAAATGCATAGTGAGAGCACTTGGAAGCACAACAGCTGTTTTCCAAAAGGATACAACACACTGAATGTGCCTCCCACTTTTCCCTTTAAGTCAACACAGACAGAGCTGTGCAAAATCCAGATGATCCAGGAAGCAAGGGAGGACTTGGGTTCTACTTTACTGAACAGGTAAAGATGGAAAATCTGCAGCCTCACTGCCAGCTGCCTATGACAAATGAGTCACTTTATTATCGCTGTAATTTAGTCATAACTTACAGTCTAAATGTTGACCCTTTGGCTTTTTAAGACCTTAAACATTTGTTAGAAAGTCTGTGTGAAATTACACGAGGCACCCAGGCTTACCCAGCAGTTTTCCGTGGCTCAGAGGGACAAATATCTCTCCTTCCTCCTGTCCCACTGCAAAGCCAGGTGAGAAAATTGTGCTGGGCTACTCCATTATTCCACGTTTTTGTGTAAAAACAGAGGCAAAAGCACAGCTCATACAGCCAACCAGCAAAATAATGCTGTCATCTGCTTCATCCACTATTGCTTTAAGTGGTTTTATAGAAATTAAAGTGCTCATTTTGAAACAAACGGATCAACAGAGGAGCACAAACGCCAACAAACCAGAGAAAACCTTCAGCATTTGAAAAGGTACAGAAAAAGGCAGATTTTCCAGCTGGATGTGGCCGCTTTCAAATCAAACTCTTTTGTGACTCTCTGAAGGCTGGACTAGAAATATCACTGATTCCCCATAGGGACGTGCACTAATAATCCACTAATGGCAACTCTTCCCAACTCTGAGACAGAAGTGCAGTACGACTGCTTTGTGAGCCCACGTTCAAAGGCAGAAAGGAGCTCCACATTTATGCACTGAAGCTCTTCTATATTCCACCCACCAGTTTATAGCACCAAGAGATGAAAAAGGTCTGAAAAAGATTAGGCTCCCTCTTTAACCTCGGAACGCCGCAGAACGCGGCACACCGGAGTGCTGGAGATTAAAGGCAGCACGTTGCCAGAGGATGAGAGCTTTTGAGATTAGAAGTATAGATAAAAAAACCAAACCACACACAAAAGAAAAGGGGGATTGTAAGTGCTTCATTGGAAGTATTATGCTCTGGCATGAAAGCGTGTCTTCAACACCTTTTCTGATAAGTGAGCCTCGCTGCTCCCGTCCCCGATGGGATCTGAAAGGAGCCCTACAAAAACTTTTGGAGGCAAAAGGGTCTTCTCAAGTACCCAAAAAACACCAGAGGGCCGAGCAGCATCAAATGGAAACTTCATCCTGTTTGTAGTTAAACTGCACCAGGCAAAACTTATTGTCTGCATTAATTCTGTCTCTGCTCCTGCTGCTCTCACACCCTCAAAGCACCTGAACTGCACTCCACAGTCTGGGCAAATCCCACAGGAAAACACCAAGGCCGTGAGAGTGATACAGCTGAAAATGAAAAATTAATTTTTTCCCCTTACTGCAGCCCTTAAAACAAACTCCCTGTTTTCTACCAAACAGAACTTTTTCTCTTTTAAAGCTGCTGTGAAGTCATTTGGAAGTCACTGTGCAGTGCCTGCCTCACAATTAACAGAGCAGCCACAGATCCAAACAAGGCCATTTCCTTGTTTCCCACAGCTGTGGGAAATGCAGGAGACTCCGTGGATTTCACCATCCCATAACCTGATTTCCCTGAATTTCAGGCAGCCTCACACTGAGGATATCATTTGTGTACATGTTGCCATTCCTCTGTTTCTGCTGAACAAAGGGAATCAATTTTCCTCCACACAGAGCAAAACAGGTACCTGAGACAGATGACAGTGAGGAGCTGTGCTAAGTGCAGGGTTTCAGCACCCATAGAATAAACGTCAGAATATTTGGCAGGAATTTGGCAAAAAGTCATAGAATCAAAGATATTTCAACAAAACACTTCAAATTTAATTTTAGACTGGAGAGGAAGCTTATCATGGTGTTAGAATACATGCTATTATACCATTTGATTTAGTAAAACCTGGGTGTAGCACTGAATGGAATAAATACCTTATCACTCTTATTTTCTTTGTCTGCATCCTGATCTTTGCTGACTTTGACTCCCTTAGGCTGAGCAGGAGAAACCACCTGAAAACCAATGAACATTACACACATTAGACAGAGCAGTGTAGCTGCAAAATAAACATCCAAAATCAGTTATTGACAATGGCAAAGCTCCCCAGTGCACTCTGCATTTTGCCCCACCTAGAAGGGCACTGCAGTGCAGTTTATAAATTACATTCTTACATCAGAAGTTTGGAGCTCCTGTGTGTACTTCAGGCAGGTAGAATTTTATGTCTGTTATTATTAAGGCTTTAAAGTTTCTTGTTTTGGCCTCAAAGGTGAGGAGATGCCTCAAACCTCTTGGAAATTAACTTGCTCCCAGGTAAATATTTCAGGTCCTTCTGGTGACACATTTCACAAGGAGCTGCTGGTCTGAATCTGAATGATTTTAATTACACCTTTGTTCCTCTGGATAACAGAGTTTATTTTTAGATTATGAAATACGGACAAATTAAAATGCACAGGGCCAGACTCTTATTACACAGGTGGGAGAGCTGAATGAACACACAGTCAACAGATTTACATCTTCTCATGTAAATCAGAAAAATGATGTTTCCAATCAGGCCAGAAAAGTAATCAATCAATCAATCAATTGCTCTGTAACTGACTGGAAGGATCCATCCTTGGACACCAAAATTGATAGAACTGACTGAAAGGAATGCAGCCAAGTTTAAAACAAGATGCATGTTAGCACATGTACTAAGTTTTAGAATAAAAACAGAAATAAACTTACTTTTGGTACACTGGCCAAGCCCTGGACTACAAACACCACAGGATTTCCTGCGTTCTTGATGGCTTCCACTGCTTCCTCGTGGGTGGCATTTTGTAGGTCTACCCCAGAAACCTGACAAACAATATTTATTTTTATTAGGTTCAGAGCCATTACAAGGCATCACACACACTTGCAGGAGATTAGGGTATCTGAGGAAGGCATCAAAACCAGACAAGAATAATTATTTGTAAAGTATGTTTCGATGATGGTTTAAAGAAAAAAGTGTATTACTTGGTATTCATAATTAAAAGATGGCCATGTGTTGCCCAAAACAATTCTTCTAGATAAAAACATGAGGAATAAGGTTGTCAGAGAGTTCCATTATGTTAGATCTGACAGATTTTACCTGTTTGTAAACCTGAACAGCACTATCAGCTTGGCACCCCAGATTCTGAAGTATCAATTTGAAGAAAAATGAATTAAAAAAAAACAACTCAACAGAGGTGAGAGGCAGTAATGACATTTTCCCTCCCAGCACCTGCCAGAATCAGGGATTTATCCCAAACAGTGGTTATCAGTTAACGACTCTAAATCCACACACACAAAATAACAGCCCATAATTCAGTATGAACAGTCTGTGGCCTTGTATATATTAAATTTATGCTTATAGATATGCTATAACTTATTCCTCATTAGTATGGGAGGAGGACACTCCCATTTTATTCACTTCCCCCTCAGACACCAGGACACCTCTTTTCTTAAATACAGAGGAGAATGTTAAAAGAGCTCCATAGTCAGACCTTAAAAAAAGAAACAGCACCAAAGGTTTCTTTTAGTTTTGAACACACAGTGTTGCCAATACTTCATGAAGTGGTGGCAGCATTTTGTTCCTCTCTCCACCCAAAGCTGTTTGAGTCAACCTTTATTCCTTAGACTAAAAAGGAAAGTTTATCTCCATTTACCTCAAGTATTTTATCTCCAGTTTTTAAAGCCCTTGTCCTTCCTGCTGGGCTGTCCTCCAAAACTTGTTTGATAAAGATCCCTTTAAGTTCTTCTCCATTCTTCAGGCGCTTTATGACAGTTTGTCCACCAACAATGCTGATTCCAAGAGAAACGTGAGGGTCTCTGAAGATCTCAACACTGAAAAAAATACGTGGTTGTTTCAGTGGCTTCAAACAGTTTTTTGTTGGTTTTTGTGGTTCTTTTTAAACTACAAATGTAAAGCCTTAAATAAATGTAAGCTCCTGGTCTTTCAAGATTTAATAGAGTAAAGAGATGAAGTCAGAAGCCTGAGAATGCTCTCAACAGAGTTGAGTTTTCACCCTGAGCAAGTCTCACCCCACAGAAAGAACAGAATTCTGCTGCCATTCCAAACCCACTGGGCAGAGGTTTTTATTTCAGAGAAAGTCAGATATTCAAGTAAACACTCATCCTCTTTCAGCTTGAGCAAAGTGTCTGGGAATGGGAAGCCCTGCAAGTGGCAGGCCAGACAAAAAATGAAGTATTTCATACAGCTTTCTGAGCACTGACTTCAGGGCATATTCATCAGCTCAAGCAGGAACTTTCTGACCATATTTTACTTGGGACCATAAAAACAATTCACCTAAAAATGTTAACAATACAACAAGGATGTGGCTAAAAAGTTGGCCTGGCAATTTGGAATCCTGCCACGGGGATTTAGCAGGGAACCCAAGGAAAGGGAGACAGCCCAGCACTGTGAGCATTGTTCACACCTAATAGTTATTAAATGAACAAGAACTTGTAGGTCATCCACAACCTAAACCAGCCAAGCTTTCCCAAGTCAGCTGTATAAAGAGAAGGCAAAATTCTGCTGAACATCTGTGAAAAATTCCCTGTCTTCAGGAAAGCCCAAGGTACATAGGTACCCTAAAGTTACTGGCAGAGAAAGAGAGAAAAAAACCCCAAAACACCCAACAAGAACTAATGGGGCTCACAGTAAAAAAAAATAACGAAAATGGGAAGGAGAAATGCAATCACATACGTCCGTGGTGGTCCCCAGTGGCTGAAGTTTGGAGTTTCTTCTCCTTCTCCTTCTTCTCTCTCGGGTAATTCACTAATTTGGGGCAGAGGGGAAGGGAGGAATAAAAAATAAAAGAGACATCAGCCATGCCAGGTCAAAATTCCTCACATATTCTGTATCTGGCAGCGAGACAGCAACACCTTCTCACACTGCCCAGTTTAAAGCAAATGTACAGAGTCCACAGACCAGACAGGAATTTCTGTATTTAGGTTTAAATGTACTTAAGGAATGCTCCAGGAATAAACATGATGGGCAGACCAAATTTATAAGCTGCTCTGTGATACACAAATCTGCACTGCATTTACTCATTGGAAATGACTATTTAAGCAATTAACATTTACTCTCTGATAAATATGCTGTGATGCTTGGAGAGGGATATAAACATGCCAAAACCAGTAAGCAGATCATGATCCAAGAGGGAGAACAGATCCTGTGTGTTCCATTAAACCCTACAGAATAATCCTCTCACCTTATTGCTGAGCTGCTTTCCCTCTGAGAGGAGATTTCACATGAAATTAGGGAAGCACTGAGGACTGGAATCAACAGGCCCCAAAAGATGCACCACCCCCTGACCCCAAACTGGTGGGGAAAGACTGGGGCAGATAAGGCAGAAAATCCTCAGCCAGTGCCAGTCCAAGGCTTCTCTGCTCCACTGGCAGGACTGAAGTGCCTGCAGAGGCCTGAGAGCCCCAGCTGAACTGCCCTTCCCAAAAGGAAGAACAAAAGGAATGGAAAACCAAGAGCAGAGCTCCTTAAGGAGCCAGCAGTAAAGGCTGCATCCCGCTCCTCCAGGCCACATCCACACCTTGGAGGAAGTGAAGGGGTGGCAGAGCCATTTGCACATTTCTGTCCCCATCCTCAGAGGAGGAAACATGGGAAGTTTTAAGGTTTTAAGCCAATCTCCATCTCCTGGGGTTAAAGTTACAGACCTGGCCCTCTGTGTCTATCTGAGCATTCCACACAGCCTTTAATGATGATTCAGCTTTAGTTAAGCTCATTAACTGAATTTATCTCAAAACCTGAAATCTCCCTCCACACCTGCATGATGCTGTTCTAGGCTGAGCTAGGGTGGTTACTCTCCCAGATTCCTGCTTCTTGGGAAAAACATAATTCTCCTCTTTCAGCGCTTCCTTTCCAACAGCTTCCGAATCAGCAGCAAGCCCAGGTCCTTTGGAGTCACTCTGAAGCTTTGTCCCTGGAGAAGAAAAGTGGCAGATGTGAAATTTTGCTTCCTCTGTTGAGGCCCCCAGCAATCATTTCACCCTTGGAACTAAACCCTTTATCCCAGCAGGTCCCAAAAGTGTTCAAGGTCGGGTTGGACAGGGCTTGGAGCTCCTTCCTCCCGAGCAGGCTGATCAATTGATTTCCCTGATGGATCCACCAAACTCTGACCATGCATCTCTGGCCATCTGACAAGGAGAAACTTTGCTCCTGAGTACAGATCACAAACCCAAGATATGGGGCAATTATCTACAACACACATCACTTGCAAATTTTTGGTTTTGCTGAAGTCACCTCCAGAGCCTGTCACTTTATTTCTGTATTTATTTATCACTGGCCAGATTTGGAGGAGGAAGCAAGATTTAAAGCTGAAACCCATTTAAAGCCAGATTGTCTTGAGCCTGCAGAAATCTCAATTTGAATATTTTCTCATTTGAAAGTGTCTGTGTTTTGGTAAAAAATTTAGATTTGTAAATCCAAAATAACGAGATAAAGAAAAATCTTCATACAAACCTAAATCCATCTCAGCTTTCACTTCTGACTGGGCTGTTTCAGTATCAAAGATGTCTTTTTGGTAGCTGCTGTGTGCTGTGGCTCCAGAAAAGTGTGACCTTATAGTAGCATTCTCTTCACACTTCACAGAGGAGAAAAGAAGTAATTAAAGTTAGAAAGCAATGGTATTAACTTACACTGGGGTATTTGACAGGAACATTAATTTTTAGAGCAAACATACACATTTCCTCAGCCACATTCATATTTATTCAGGTAACTATGAAATGCTAACTGCTCATTTAAATACTAACTGCTCATTTATGCACTGCATTAAGAAGAGGCATGAAAAATGCTACATGCAATTGAAATAAAAAGCAACTGTATCTTTCTCCTCACCTGCAATTCAGACAAAAATTTCTTTACTCTTGCTCATTTGTTTTTTGTAAGTAACAAATGTATAAATTTAATATTGTGCTCTCTGGTACAAAACTGTCAATACAATCTTTATTTTATCTTTTGTACATGTAATGCTTAAGGGGACAAGCCAAACAAAACCTGAAATTCTCTGTGGCTGTGATGTCTAATCTTTTTCCACTCCATTTTTTTTTTCATATAAAAGCACACACACCTTGGAAGCTGGTGCATGAGAGGCTGATAATACCAGGTTTTTTTGTTTGGTAAGGGGATGAACAAAGAATCAGATAAAAAATATAATTCTCAGAATACTGGAGAAAGATGTATAAATAAGAGTTTTGAAATTCACCTGAAGCTGTCTCCTCCTACCCCTTTACCCACCAGTATCCTTGCCATAATTTGGATAATCCATCATATCATTTTTTGCTCAACTGCACTATCTGGCTGAAGGAACTGATTTAGATTTAAAAAAAAAGAAGAAAAGAAGGAGTTTCTTTCACTGAAGCCCCTGGACTATGAAACCACAAAGTGACATTCTGCTGTTACTGACACACCTCATATCAGCACAGCTTCCAAAAGAATAAAAAAAACCAAAAAACCAAAAAAACCAAAACCAATCAAAAAACCCCCCAAACAACAAACGCACAAGTTTTGGGGTAAAAAGATAAATTCAGGATTCCTGTAAATACACCAACCACATATCTCACTCCAGCAGGTCAATATACAGACAACAAGTAACCTAAAAATCCTTCCACAATGTGTAAAAGGATAGAGTGGTGTCCGCTAGAGGTCCACAAGTAAATAAATGAGTTGAATTCTAGTAATTAAAACACCAGAGAGAGGCCTGAGGGTTTAGATTTGGAGTGCCCTGAGGGATCTGTGCTCAGGGTACAGCATTCCTCACCCTTGGATCTTCACTGAATTCCAGGGACTCTTTGGGACTCAGGCTAACACTGGATCTCACATCCTGGATTTCAGCAGCCTCCAGCTTTGCCCACTGTTCTGTATCCAGGTTCCTGTCGGAATCTGCTTTCTCTCCACCTGAGCCATCACATTTCAGGTCTGGATCCTCCTCATACTCCTCATCCACCAACATTTCCCGTTCCTCCTCCACGTCCTCTGCTCTGGGTTTCAGAAATTCACACATCTCCCAGGACTCCTTCCCATACTCATCATCCTTCTGAGAAAGCTGAAATGACCTTCCCAAGTCCAAATGGGGCTCATCCACGAGTTCTTCTTTAAAAGGTGCCTCATCTCTGAAACCCTGCAAAAATCATTAAAGAAATTCAGATTTTACATCGTTTCCTCCCAACTACGCTTTATTTTTTGCCCATGTTAAATGCATATCCTGATTTTTAAAGTGAAAATCTTCCACCTCTTGCATTTTCTAAAAGAAAATAGACTCTCTGACTTATGATTTTAACACTGAAAGTAGACAGTGCAATTATTATTTTTTTTAGTATAAAGAAATTTAAGTTGCAGAGCTAATATTCTGCTGCAGCCATTTGGAAAAACCAATCTGGACTGACGTTAGGGAACAAAATTATTAATTAACATTAAATAAACCAGAGGAAAAAGTACATATAAATCTAGAAGTATCTCTGTGCTTCAGGCATATCTGCCTTTGCTTTATAAATGCACGAGCATTTCTCAAAATAAACAGCCTAAGAGTTTACTTCTGCAACAGTGTCAGCAACTTAAAACACCCCCAGAAAAGCCCCAAATAAAAGCCATACTTGCCTGTCCACACCTTGGATATTCCAATTTCTAACCTGGGGCAAAGGGGAAATGGATGACCCACACACCCCCCAAAAAAAAAGGATATAAATGACTGCTCATTACCTTCCTGTCTAAAGAGAACAGTGCTCACCTTTCTACTGAACTCAAACCCCAGAGCAACAAACCAAAAAAACAAACAACAAAACCGAGGGAAAAGGTATTAAAACCCACTCTGAAAGATCTCACTCAACAGTTCTTTTTTTTTTTTTTTTGGATTTGTCACGTGCCTCCTCAGCTTCCAACAACTCCTGTTTCCCCCGACTGGAAAGGGGTGCTATTCACTGAGGCTGCACAGGCAGCTGGGATTTTATGCCCTGCACTTATCCCAGAATTTTGCCACACACTGAGAGCTTTTCCCCTCTTTTCTTCAGGCCACCAAGTCTCTCGGGCCTGCAGAAGCCCCAAACCCAACTTCAACACCCCAAACCCCCAGACTCCAAAGTCAATGGAAAGATTCAGGGCTCCTTCCTAGAAATGTTTTTGTTTCTGCTTCCTGCCCCTTCCTGGAGTCCCCACAGCTCTGCACCATTCCTGACCTTCAATGTCAGGATCCTGTTTTGTTACATTTGTACAAATACAGAGGGAAAGCCACCAGACACGGCCAAGATGTTTGTACAATTCAAGTGAGAGGCAGGAGAGAAAACCAGAGAGAGGCAGGAGCATAAGGAAACAACGCAGTCAACAGCTGGCACGAGAGCAGAACACCAGCAATACAGAAATCAGCCCATTTTACTCACTTAAATAACATTAAATATCCCTTTAATCTGTTTGATCAGTGTACCTCGATCTCACAGAACACCCAGCCTGAAGAGATTCTAATTCTCTCCATTTTCACTGCATTTCCCTTCGCTCCTGCAGCATCCTTGTCCCAACACCTCCCCAAGTCCAGGGCACATAAATCAGCTGTCTCTGCTCAGAACCACGCAGGGTTTGTGTCCCTGACCCAGCAGTTTGCTCTGTACCATCCCTGACTGCTGCACTGCAGCACCAACAGCACAAGCAATGCTGCAAACCCCACACTGAATTCCAGCAAATAAAATCCTCAAATTCCAGCAAATAAAATCCTCAAATTCCAGCGTTTTGGGGTTGAAATTTTTGGTTGCCAGTGCCTCGGGGAGTGGGAGCCACCACTCCTGGCTCCTGTGTGAGCAGGTAAGGAAATAAATGGATGGGAATTTCAGCTACTACCAAAGCTGCCACTCACGTGAGGTAAAACAAAATGCAAGTAAATTCCTCTGCGGGTGTTTTGTTCAAATTGATCGTGCCAGTTTCAGGACTTTAAGATAAAATAATTTCTTTAAAAGTACTTAATGACAGTGGTTTTGTTTGGGAAGGAGAAAATCAACCCGAGCTGGCAGAGGACAAATTCTCTGCAACCCTTTCCACAGCCCTGTGAAACAACGAACACCATTTTACATCGTGAAAATCAGTAAATATCATTTATCACCATCCAGGCTAATTTCCCCACAGTATACCCACATCTACCCTATAATACTGCTCCTTTTGATGCTTCTAATCTACCATTGCAGCATTGAAAATAGGTTTGCATCCTGAGACAGGTATGCATGTTTAGCTACACGAAAACGTGGAATTAATTTTTCTCCCTGTGTTGCAGTTCTGGATGAACCTTTATGTGTTGTGTTTTCTGGTCTAAAAAGAATACATTTACCAGCATGAATTTTGCAAAGCACTCGAGAACAGATGAAAGTTAAAAGATATCCACATCTCTGTAGCTCTGCACTGGTGAGAACTGCAATATTATTGCCTATTACCTTGGTATCTGAGTTTCTCACTATGTTTAGTGCCACATCCTCCCACAATAAACAGAATTATTTCTCAGATTGTAAGAAAGAGGAGAGTCGAGGCAAGAGCAAAGAAATCACTCCAGAGAACATTAGAAGGCTATGAAGAAGAAAATATTTCAAGAGTGCCTTATATTCCAAACTACTTTTTTGTTTTGCCTGATGATAATTAAAAGCATTCTGCTTCCATACTTTACTTTCTCTGCAAAGCTGAGCCCACCACTTCTGATTATAATAACAACACAGCATTCCTATTTCATATCCAAGGTAACCCAAAGTATTTTAATGACACAATAAATTTGATAAGGCAGTCTGGGAGCTGCATTGGTAAGTGCTCACAATGCACTTGGCATAGTTTGCTGTTAGAGGTTTCTTTCAGAGGGAACCCAATACTTTCAGTCTTATCTGAAAAACATACTGTATTTTTTTACTTTAAAACATAATTTCCTGTCTGTATAAACTTGGGTTGAACCAAAAAAAAGGAACCAAGTACCTGTGGTGCTTCAAGTATTACTGAGAAATTAGTGTTATCTGCTGGTTCTGGAGACCCAGGGCTGCTTTTGATGCTGCTGGTATCCACACCGTGCATGTTCTCCTCCTCCCTGCTTTCTCCCTGAAAAAGGCAATCCAAACAATGAGTAAGGAAAGTGACAAAAAAAAAAATTCCCACTTTTTCAATAAATTAAAAGGGAGAAGGAGAACCATTAGAAAAGAGACAGGGAAAGGGTACAGAATTATAAAAATAGTAAAAAATGGAGAAGATCAAGCCAACAGTTTTTATTCTTTGAAGATATTGGTTCAGATGCACTAAAACCTAAAGAGATGCACAGGGAAGAAAGACAAATACAAAGGTATCAACAACAAAATACCCATTTTCAGAAAAAGAAAGAATATATTTAACAGCTTTCCTGTAATTCCTATTTCACAATTCCTCTACCAGTTTGAATTACAAGCACTTTCTATTACTGGGGCTTTAATTAATTTTGCCTGGGTGCCCTTGATGAACAATACTGCAGCATTCCCCAGTAAACTACTGCTCCAAAGCCCTGATTCCAGAAAAGGGAAATTCTGCTTGAATTTACAGTCTTGACTTCAAACAGAGTACACTTCTTTGATGTCAGTGGAGCTCAAGCAAGCACTCAGCAGTGTCTCAGGCAGAAATGGGCTCCAGCACACACTGAACTGGGTTGCTGAAGTGCTGGTACCACGTTACACCTGGGCAGAGTCCACATGGGGCTGCCCACATCTCCCTGCTCCACGTGCATGGGCTTTAAGGAGCTACTGGAGGATGCTGCTTTTCCAGTCAGACTTTTTGGGTGCTGAGCTGCCCCATTTGCCAGAATTTCTGGCCCTCTGAAGGCACAGAAACTCAGCTGTTTCCCAAGTGCACCCCGAATTCTCCCCACAAACACAACGACCCCATCTACGCACGCCATGGGTTCAAATAAGAAAAAATATAGTTAAAATCAGTTCTTACCACCAAAGGCTTGCAGATTCCAAGGGAAACTGTGCCTGGGGGCACGGATTTCAGCACTTCCACTGCCTCTGCCAAGGTAGCACCATCCAAGTGCTTCTCGTTGACGAACACCAAGCGGTCACCGGGCAGAATCTGCCCCCCCGCGCTCGGCCACCCCTCCTGCCACCAGGGAGCTGATCACAATGGCTGTTCCTGCTGGGTCCAGGGGATCCTGGGGGGAAAAATAAAAAAACAGAAAAAACCACCCCCAAGTCAAGGCCTTGAAAGATGATGTTTGTTTGGAGTGTGTAAAGAGCACGCGAGCTCGTTCATCCTCTGATGGTGCAAGACTGAAGAGACGTTTAAAAAACAGTATCTGCCAAGGCTTACAAAAAGGAGAATATTCCATCACTGGCCTAATCCATTAAGAAATGTTAAGATCTGAAAGGTGACCGATACCCTGCCTGCCCTCTCCTTACACACAAACACAGGGACAGCCAGGCCAACCTGCAAATAGAACAACAACGCTGGCAGCCTTCCACCAGCCTCCATCCAGCCTGGGACGGGCTAATGTCACAGAAAATAACCACTCTGCACGTCACCCCAGGGCTTCAGAGCAGCACAAATGATGGGAAAAGAAACCACTGCAACGCCAGAAGTTTAATTTGAAATATTCAGTTGAAATGAAACCCCCAAATATTGAAGAAAGAGCAGCTTGTGCTGTGTCACTGCAGTGTTTCTGCTTTGTCAACTCCACGTGACAACTTAGAAGAGACATTTCCTCCACCTTAACAGGGAACAGGAGACAGCAACAGAAGAGTAAGTCAGATTATTACTGAAGACAGGAATATTGTAGTAGTAGATAGAGAGAACATCAAGCACAAAATATCATACACATTGTAAACTGATGCCAAGATATCCATTTCACTTGATCTTTTATCCATTATCAGCCTTTGCCTTGTGTCCTGTACCATTTCTAGCATGCCTTCTATCATTAAAAAAATTATTCTCAATCCAATAAAAAGATAAATTGCTATATATGTTCTATATGTATATATACATATATATAGTTATACATATGTAGTTATACATATATATAGACACACAAACCAAATGTATGGGGTTTTATTTTTTTTAAATTTTTGCTCCCTCATTTGTTTTTTTAAGATTGCAATTAGCCTTCCTCCTCCTTGCTAAGGGCTCATAAAGTTCAGAAATGCTCCTTGCATGCCCTGGGTCTCTAAATGTACAATCATGGACTATTTTTCCCTCAGGACTTGCATCTTATTCATGGCATGGGAGGATAAAAAAAGGGCAAAATTCAAATCACAAAGACCACCGTGAATTCAGCACCTCAGTGTTAATTTGAAAACAGGAATGCTTTTTAAGCCCTTTATTTTTATATGACTACACACTGCTTTCCAAGGCCACATGTTTTTTAAAGTATGTGCAAACACATGAGGCAATGGCTGTAATATCTGTAAAAGGCTGAAATTAGAGAAGTGAAATTAGGGTTGAGCAGGAAGAGCCACGCCAGAGCTGGATTCAAGCAAATAAAGATTAGCAACAATTCTCTCCTGTTCCACTGCTCGATCCTGCTCTTTTACAATTTTATAATTTTACAATTATTTTATAATTTATCCTCAGTGGGTTTCCTCATGAGTGTCACATCCTGGCAGCCCAGCCCAGCAGGCTCCCTGTGTTTGCCTCCTGTGCCAAGGGGCTCGTGCTGCCCCAGTGTCTGTGCCCAAACCTGCAGCACCTGCTGCTCAGGGGAGGATTCCCTGTGTTTCCAACAGCATCCCCTGGGGAGATTTTCAGCAACCAACCAAAGCCCAGCAAGCTCAGAAGAAGAATCCAAAGGGATTCCAAAATGTGAAAAAAAAAATAAAAAATGAAGAGCTTCGTTTTAAGTGCTGGATGTAGAAAATTCAAGTTACTGCTGCCCTTTGCTCTTGCTGGCAAACCCCAACCAGCCCAACGACCCTGGAACGAACACAGACTTCTAAACTGGTTTTAATCTGGGGGTGTGCTCCACTGGAAATTAGAAATAACCTTTTGGACATCTCTGCAGAGCCAGGATCCAGCCACTGCCCAGCAAGCAAGGCTCTGCTCACATTAGGGAGGCTTTGCTGGAGAACTAAACCAGTAAAAGTTTTCCTATCCTGGGCTCATCTTGCCGTGGCCAGGGAGGTTTATGCTGGTTGGGTGAATGCTCTCTCAGCAAAACTACACCTTTGCTGACACAACAGCTTTGATAATATGACTTTTGCTGGCTTAGCTATATTGATAAAAAATGAACAAAACATACCCAGCACTCATCATGCAGGTAAGCTGACAAAATTCTGTGAGTGAATGACTGACCCAATAATTACAGTGCTGGCTGAGGATGGGGGGAGAACCAGGTTCAAACTTCTGCTCTGTCTGACCTAAATCTGGTCCTTTTTTGGGTTCTGGATCAGAACCACTTAAGCAGGACATGGGAATCTCCTCATTAGCTGTTTCTGCAGGGTCAGTGGCCTAACTACCACACTTCTGATGAGAAACAGTCCTGTTTCAACTCACCACTGAAATAAAAACAGTTTTGCTCAATAAATCATCATGTTTTGCTAAGAGATAACTTAGCTGAAAGAAGTGCTCCAAAAGGAAGAGAGTTCCTGCAAAGAATCAGCTCCAGGGCAGAGAAGTTTTGAGGACAATATGATTATTTTCCCAGCTTCACAACACACACAGGAGCATGAGCCATGCACTGGAATCGCTTCATGAAGAGCAGCAGAAACCTTAAAAAAGGGGGCCCATGTTAAAACCTGCTGTCCAGGCGAGCAGCAAACAATTCCACTGCTGATTTCAAGCAGAGGGAGCTATTGCACAGGGAGAGAAGAGTGGGATGAACTGAGCACAGCGAGAGCTCAGCAGCAGCACCAGCTCAGAACCTCAGAGCTCACCACAGCTCAATGAGGATGGGATTGCCATGAGGAAAGCAACAGAAGCTGCACAAGAAGGCTCAGACCCACTGAGTTTCAAGGTATAATCCTGTATCCACATTCTCTGTAATTTAATAGTCTATCTCAATAGTGGATTGCACTGTGCTTTCCTTATCAAAACCAAAGGAACACTGGGGTTTTTTTTAACCCTTCCCTGATGATTTACCCTTGACCCCAAGCACATCCTAAAAAGCCACTGCTAAAACACCAAATTCACATTTTCGAAATGGTGAGTGCAACTGGGCCATGAGGGCTGTTGTCTTGTTTTTGAAAGAAAGCAGTGCTTGCAGTAGGATGAAAAACAGATCTTTTCCTTCTGTATTAAGTGCAAAAGGTATAGTTTGTATATAGTTAGTACAGTTAAAAGGCAAGTTCACTCCCACAGTGGGATTTTGGGGCTGCCTCCATGTTAACAGGCCAGCTAAAACCATTCCAAGTTACTAAAGAGCACCAGAGTGACTGCACACCTACCCTGAGGCTCTGGACTCATTTTACTTGGCTCATGTTAAGCCAGATAATGGTGATTTTTAGTCACCAGCAGCCAGGACCAGATTTCAGCCTCTGCTTTAAAGTGAAGGCTCATTTACTGGGATGGAATTTGGAGGAGAAACTCCCTCCTCAAACCCAGAAGTGATACAAGTTCAGTATTTCAATAAATTACACATGGCTTTGTATCAGAGCACAAGGAGAGTGCCATGGACAACCCCATGTTAAAATGAGCACAAATCATAAAAACACCAAGACTGGAAAAGACCTCCAAGACAGCCATGAATTTGGCACATTTAAAGAGGAACTTTTACCTTTCCTGAAGGATTCCTTTACGCCAATGAATCATTTATGAACAAGGAGGAAAGGAACAGGGCTGCCAAGCAGGAGACAAACCCCCTTGACTCAAAAGCTCTTTTTCAGGAGAAGAATTTCATGTGAGAACGTTTGCCACTTGTGTAAACGCTGAGAGTTGCCCCCTGCCATGCAGCAGCAGCAGCCCAGGACAGTGGCCTCCAGGTAACCCTTTGAGGAACTCGTAGCTGGTGTCCTCCCCTTTGTGCCCCAGCCAGACGTGGATTCTACGAACTTGTTTAAAATAGCCACAATTTATTCATACTTAGCACACCATATATTTAACTATGCTGAACCATAGGTTTTCCCTTCCCCCTGCTCCTCATCAAAACCCACAAATGTTTCCTGGAGTCCAGGTGTCAAATTTTTCTCCTTATTTTCAGAGCCTCATTTGTTCTGGATTCATTTAGCAACCGAGAGTCAGGCAGGGGCCACTGAAGTTGCTGCCTCTGGGATCCCTGGGTTCGGGGCACTGTGAAATCTCTTAAAAACCTGAGCTCTGCTAAAATATTAAGAGTCCCAGGAGTTAAGAGAGTCCTGCGTGCAACGCTGGAGCTGCAACTTTATTGTGGCTTTGATTGCCACGGGCACCAAACACTCACACTCAGAGGGCCTCAGGAAGCAAATCTGGAGACAGAACCAGTGCAGCTGATCTGTGCCCATCCTGCTGGGAAACTGTAGTGATAAACCAGGCTGCTGCTCCCTTGTCCCTCCCAAAAGGTGAGGTTTGCAGCAGCCAAGAGAGGGCACTCCAGGCATTCCCTGCTCTGACAACCCATCCCCATTCAGCCCAACAGGCCCTCCCTGGGCTGAGCATGAGGAGCACTGAAACTCCAGCTCCACTGGATGGGAGCAGCTCCCACGTTTGCAGGGGTTTTGTTTCTGTTTTGCCTTTTTTTTTTTTTTAAGGGCTCCTATGAAAATGTAAGACAAAGCTGCGGGTGACTGACATTCTCTGTGCAAAGTCACTCTCACTTAGTTACAGCCTATATTAGTTTTGGCATCACTTGAGGTCTAAATCCAGCTAGCCTGACTTCCTAGAATATTTCAGCTTTCTTCAAGCAACAAACTGCCTGCTGCCACAAAAACACACATCCAAAATAGCATGGCCAAGGATCCCAAAAGAAACAGTTTGAGACCTTTTTCCCCCCACCCCGTGCCATTTTTTGATTTATCTGAACATTTTTACAAGTGCAATTTGTATACTGCAGGTTTCTGCGAGGGAGCCAAAACAAACGCCTTGGAGCTCAGGGGTCAGAGCAGCCCAGCTTCATTACATTTTGCATGGGACCACTTCCAGGTCTAACACACACATCCATATTTAAAACTCTTCAGTGAAAAAGATACCAGGCTGGAAGACTCTTAGACACAACACTTCTGATGCTGAACAAGGAAAAGACACCCGTGAACAATGAGAAGAACCAGAGGCATTTTATGTTTGTCTCGCTGTTATGTAGGACAAAGGTAGAAGTGCACATGAGTAATGCACCTGCATGCTCAGCCTTGTGAAATTACTCAAAATCCTCATCCATGCCCTCACTTTGTGAAGTGCCTGTTCCCTTTGCAGAGCCACCCTCCATGGTGACACCAACAATGCCAGTGGGATGCAAGAGTCAAGACTGACAAGCATCCTTTTCTGTGCCTTTTCAAAGCACAAAGTGCCTTCCATCAGGCAGGGAAGAGAGGGAGAGCCAGCTGAGAGTGAGGTCTGATTCCCTCCTTAAGGTGGCCTCACTTCAGGGTTGAGATTCAAGGTCCAAACCTTCTGTTCACTCACTCCAGCATGTTTACAGCAGTTGGCCCTAGGAGTTGCCAAAGGCACTCTCAAGCCTGGAAAAACATCCCTGAGAAAGTGCTCAACTGGTTTTTGTTAGACCCACTGCACTGGAGTGAAATTCGAAGCATTTCAGACCTGTTTCTGCCTCTTCCACCCGGGCTGCAGTCAGCAGGGCTGCTCAGGAAGGAGATTACACAACGCACAGCCTCTGGCTGTACCAGAGAAACAAACTGCAGGCTGATGTGCTGAAGCAACACCAACTTAAATACAGAGCAGCATTCAAGGAGGAACGCTGAACTTTGCTGTGATGTAAGGCAAAGCACTGGAAATAAAACATTACTATTTATTGATCTGCAGTGAGGGAATAAAGCAATGAATTTCAGAAGCTCTGGTGTGCAGCCGGCATTAATCAGAACTTCTGTTGTGGGAAATGTCAGCAAAGAAACAGGAATTCGCAGGGAAGGGGGAAAAAAAACAACAAACCACACAGAGCCCCACCCAAAGGAGGAGAGGGAACAGCAAAATAAAGAGGAGGAGGTGGCACAATGGGTTTCCCACACCAGGCTTTCATCATCTGGGATCTGAAATGGTATCAGCCCTCTCCAGCAAGAATGAACACGGTGGCCGGCGGTGACTCAGAGCCGCGTGGGTCTGGCAGGGCTGGAGAGCACAGCTCAGTCCCCACCCCTCTGCTGTGGACCAGGGACCCCAGGGAATGAGCCAAGGGAAAAGACCTCACACACCACTGCTCTTCCCAGACAAAAAGATCAAAGATAGGCACCGGCTCTGGGCGTTCTCAGTGTCACCGTGCACTGGACGCAGGTGCCTGTGGCTATCTTTTAATTTATCAAACTTCTCAATCCATCTGAGGTTTTATCCGCCTCTCGTATTTGCTCTTGACAGAGCTAAAGTCACAGGGATTACATTCATTAGGCTCTCTTAATATCTTAGACTTTCAGACTTTTCCAGCTCCAGAAAAGACACACGGAGTGCTGACTACAGGGAAAAGCCACAGAGATAAGGAAAGAAAAAAATCCCTGAACTCATAAGGAAGTGGAGGAAAGCCACTGTGTGATGAGATAAAGAAGGGATAGAGATGTGTGGGAAAGAAGAAAAAATAGCAACTAGCCAAGGGAAAAAGTATAAGTGGTATCACCTACACAGCCTGTGCTCAGTGGGCCTTAAACAGGTTATGGGTTTGATCAGTTTTCAGATTCAAAGAGTTCCTGAACTAAAAATCCAACCAGAGAGCCCAGCAGCACTTCCACCAGTGAGGTGAGCTGGCCTCAGCACTGGTAAAAGTCTGTGGAAGTGCAGGATGTGTTTTTACACAACCAGAGCTCTCCTCTGCATGGAAGCCCTGCTTTGCAAACAGCAAACCCATGAATTATGCAAGACTTGCTGCAGAAAAAGCTGCAAAATAAAAGTGGGGACACAGGACAGGTTGGGTTTTATGCAAACAGGGATCTGCAAACTGTGGCTTGGCCCAAAGAATCACAGAATCCCCTGACTGGGTTGGGTTAAAAGGGAACTTCAAGATCCTCTCATTCCACCCCTGCCATGGACAGGGACGCCTTACACTATCCCAGGGTGCTCAGAGCTCTATCCAGTCTGGCCTTGGACGCTTCCAGGGATGAGGAACAGGGTGGATAGAGGAGCAGACAGAAGGGCTGGCAGAAAAGTTGCAGAGAATTTTAAGGCTACTGTGAATCAGGGATGACAGACAGAAAATTCCAGGACTCCTTGGATTTGGGGTGCAGCATCTTCCAGCAGGGTGAGGTACTAAGAAAAACAGAACACCTCATAACTCCCATGAGTTTTCAGCATTCTTCATGCTTATCCATCAGCACAACGTGCACCTCAAATCTCATCATTTCTGAACAGATTTGGAGCTGCCTGGGCTCAGCTCTTCCACACCCACTGCTCCATCATCTCCTCATGCCCACTGCCAGGCCAGCACAGCTTTCTCCAGCCTCATCTACATTGTCTCAGCCTGGCTGAGATTTACCAAGTGCTTAACAGAAAACCCAGCCACAGTTTTGCCCCTTTAAATTCTCGCCTTCTCTCGCAGGCAGAAGACATCTGTGGAATAATAATGAATTTCTTTGGTTTGGGGTTTTTTGTTTTTATTAAAAGCTATTCTTTCTAGCAGGAAATGAGAAAGAACAACCAGATTGGAGAATTTGGGGGAAGGAGGGAAAACATTTTCTAAAGGTTAATAGTAATAATACTGCTCAGCATTTATTTCAAGGATATGCGACAAGGCAAAGAAAAACAGATGTTCTCAGTAATGCTCCAGTTTCTCTGCAAACTCAGGTATTGTCCAGAGCTGCAGCTCACAGGAACAGGAGGGATGCTCCTAAAATTTGCTCTACAAGGCAGCAAAAGGAGGGATAAGGAAAATCTCTGTCCTTTACTGAATGCAGGATAACCCGGGATTCAGCATGGCTTTGTGAAAGGCAGGTCCTGCTCAACCAAAATCTGCTGCCCTGGTTTCGGCTGGGGTATGAATGGCTGAGATAAGAGCAGTTTAATTACTGAATAAAGTAAAAGACAATAAGAATGCCAATACCAACAAATACAATGAAAAGGGACATAACAAAGAGAGAGAAAAGAATGAAACCTGAGTAAAACAAGTGATGCACGATCCCAATGCCCAGCCTGCTCCTGAGCAGGGATTCACCCCTCCTGGCCAACTCTCCCCATTTGCATGATATCCCCCAGTATGGAATATCCCTCTGGCTAGATCAGCTCTCCTGGCTCCTGGTGCACCTCCACACTGGCAGAGCATGGGAAACTGAGAAGTCCTTGACTCAGAGTAATCGCTACTTAGCAACAACTAAAACATCACCATGTTATCAACATTGTTCTCAGGCTAAATCCAAAACACAGCCCTGCACCAGCTACTAGGAGGGAAATTAACTCTGTCCCAGCCAAAACCATAATACCTGCTTAGTGGATGAGGGAAAGGCTGTGGATGTGTCTGCCTGGACTTCTGTGAAGCCTTTGATGCTGTTTGCCACAGCATTCTCCTGGAAAAACTGGCTGTATGGCCAAAAAGGCCACTGGGACCTGGCTTTTGTCAGCTCTGGTGTGGCAGCAGGAGCAGGGCACTGCCTGTCCCCTGTGCTGGCCACTGCTGGAATCCTGAGGCCACAACAAGAAGGACATTGAGAGGCTGGAGAGTGTCCTGGGAAGGGAACAGAGCTGGGAAGGGGCTGGAGCACCAGGAGAGGCTGAGGGAGCTGGGAAGGGGCTCAGCCTGGAGAAAAGGAGGCTCAAGGGGGACCTTGTGGCTCTGCACAAGTCCCTGACAGGAGGGGCAGCCGGGGGGGGTTGGGCTCTGCTCCCAGGGAACAGGGACAGGAGGAGAGGGAACAGCTCAGGCAGGGCCAGGGGAGGTTTAGATTGGATATGGAGAAAAATTTCTTCCCTGAAAGGGTTGCCCAGCCCTGGCCCAGCAGCCCAGGACACTGGTGGAGTCCCAGTCCCTGGGGGGGATTTAAAAACCACATTGATGTGGCACTTGGGGACTTAGGGCAGTGGTGGCCCTGACAGTGCTGAGGGGAACAGTTGGACCTTTGAGTCCTCAAAGGTCTCAGAGGACTTTCCCAACCTAAATAATTCTATGATTCCATGAGATTCCTCCCTAACTTCTCATTTAGAGTCAGACACCAGCCCAGTGTCAGGGAATACCCAACCCCTGATGTGACTTCCTGCCTCCAGCTTCTCCAGCTCTCTCCCTCACCAAGCTGCTCCTGAGGGTCTGATCCCCATCTCTGTGTGGGATACAGAGTCTCTTTTATTTCTTACTGAAGTGGTCTCTGCAATCCCAATGCATCAGTACTGCAGCACCCAGGTTTTGGAATCCTCTAATCGTGAGCACCTCAGAAACTTCTCCAGGAATGTGCTGAACTGCATTCACCAGCTCTTAGGTCCTGAAAAGTGGTTTTTAAGCTGAACTCCAAGAGAATTTTTCAAAAGCTACACTGAATTCAATTCATGACACACTATTAAGAATTATTTTACACATGAAGCAGCTTAATATGATTTAAAGGATGTAGAACTTTCCCATAGGGGGAGAGAAGCAAATCCTCCGTGAGATGAGTACCAACACAGCTGGTACTGAGGCTTACAGAACTTTGATGTTAATGAATGTGGATGGGTTGTAGAGATGGGAGAAAAGCTGCCTTTATCAGTTTTCCCAGTACCAAGCTGATAGCCATTGTAAAACTGCTTTTTAATACAGCTGTGCAGCTTTTGCCAGTAAGCCACAGGTTTCCATCACATGATCAGGTGAAAATGCGCTTAACAAAGACGTGAATATGCTTCTTTGTTCATAACAAACTTATCACAAGAACAGACAAAGCTCAAATTATCACAAGAGGGAAAACGTTTAGCCAGCAACTTGTCAAAGCATTCCAGCCTGCATCTCACTGCTGAACAGACCAAGAAAGTTTAAATAAAAAAATAAAAAAAATCCTACTTGAATACCACCTTCTACAAATAAGAAGTCAGTTTGCTTTTTTTGTAACTCTACATCTGGAGCCTGTTTGGGGCATAAAGAAAAGAGGAAAGATATTTGGAGACACTTAAATTGCTTCACTTCCTGCCGTGAATGACTATGCAGTGATTTTGTTAGAAAAGAGAAAACAATTGTTTCCCATGCTCCCTGGGAGAAGGACAAAACACAACCTGCTGAATGTGCAGCTAAAGAGACTTCAGTTCAACAGCACGAAAAACTGCTACTCATAATAAAGGGAAGCCAGGAATAAGGCAGCTGTGGGGTCCCTATTGCTAAACCCCAGGAAAATCCCCAGAGCACTGACCCAGGCAGGCACAATTCACGCTGCTGCTCCAGCTCAGGGTAACTTGAAGCTCCTGAAGTGCTGAAATGCCTCTTTTTGCTTCCATGGATCATTTGGAGCAGGTGAGCCCAGGAGCTCCTGGAGCCAGACAGCTCTCCAGGGCAGCTGGGCTGTGCCAAAGCCAGCAGGCTCTGGGGACTGATCTCTCAGCACAGAAAGGGAGAAACAGCATCTCCCAGCCCGTCCCAAGAGTTATGGAAAATGTCAGAGCTCCCGTTCCACCCCTCAGCCTCTCCAGTTTCATGCACTCTCAAACAGCTGCTTTAAAAAGACTCTCACTTCAAAGCACAGTAAATTAAGCTCCACAGAAAGTCCATTCAGCTTTTCGTTTAATTTGATAAAAGCTCATCAGACCATTCAAGTTACCTTCTGGTCAATACTGCCTCAAGAAATCTGCAATTCAGCTACCTGTGGTTTTTCCAATATTTCTGTGGAACGTTACTGACAGAATCTGTTGGCCTGCAGTGCATCAGGTCTTTGGTAAACACTGTTCCAGGGCTCAAAGAATCTTCTATGCTACTGGGATCTCCTCTTTTTCTCTGGAAATCTTATGGGATTTTAATTTTATCCTGCTCTAACACCCCTGGGATCACAGTTTTTAGACAGCATTTCTTCTCTGTTTTAACCTGATAATGTCTCTTCCAATTTCTTTCTAAGAAAAAGGGATTGGTCTCAAAACCAATGGTTTAGCTCTTGACTTGCTGGCCAGGAGACTGGATGGGGCTTGGAACAACCTGGTCTAGAGGAAGGTGCAGGGTTTGGAACTGGATGAGAGTCGAGATCCCTTCCAACCCAAACCATTCTGGGATTCTGTGATTAGTTCCAGGCTAGACAAATTTACTGTTCAGCTGGATACCTTCAGGTCTGCTGACAAAGAACACGAGAAACACTGACTGCAGCCCCTGCATCCCTGGTGATCCCACCAGCAGCAGGACACTCCTGGCACTGCCTGTGCCAGCAGCACCACATAAAGGTTAGTGAAGAGGTGAAAGGGAGAGCAGCCTCTCCAAGAGGAGCCAGGAGGAAATGAAGAGTGTGTTACTCCATGGAGGAGCTGGCCAGAAGGCTGAGCAGCACAGCTCTTTAATGGCCAGGAGACCTCTGCAGCCTCCCCACCAGCAAGAAAAAGCCTGGCCAAGGAGCTTTGTCCAGGTCCCAACACAGTGATGACAATAGAAAAAAAAACAGAAGATCTAATTTAAGACATCTTCAGTGTTTCTTATTTAAATAAAAGACAAAAAAGTCCATTGAAATCCATAATTTCAAGAATCCACAGGATCAGCTTCCCATCCATCTCCCCTCTTGCCAAGCACTGACCTTGCTGCCAGCAGAGCAGATTTCCTACTACATAATTACAAATTGCAACATTCAAAGGGGGGTAAAAGGGGGTTTTTTTAATACATAGAAACCACAGGAAGATGAAGAATATCCTGTATAAATACTATCCTGTCACAGCAAAAGGGGTAACTCTACCCCAAAGTTTTAAGAAAGTGTGCACAAACCTTATTAGAAAAAAGGTGGCTCTGTTTTTAAGCTTTTAAATCCCTAAAGACAATCAAAAGAAAACACAGGACAAAGTAGAAATACTATTGATTATGCATAATTGGTATAATTAATTTGTAATTAGTTCATTAAAATATATAGGCATTGGAATTATGCTTGCACATTTCTGGGAATATCCTGCAAGCCACTTGGGATGTGCTTATCATTTATTTGATAGATGAAACATTATTAGAAAGACAGCCCATTAAAAATTAATATGCCAGAGTAATAATTTTCTCGGTCTCAGCATTCAGTTTTCCACGTACTCAGACTCCTATTCTGCCTCCCCAAGAGTTTTTATTAATTCTGTTTTCCAGAGGGTGACTTGGGAAGCACAGCATTTAGGACAACTGAGGCACAGCACCCTTTATGCTGAGCGTGCAGGCAGTTTTGAGAGACAAAATGGCAAATATTATAAATTATACACCACAGGAGCGTGCAGCACCACATCTAATTCTGCAATCAAAATTAAGATGGAAAGGTAAAAAGCCTTGTGGCTTGAAAACCAAAGAGGAATGGAAAGTAGCAGGGAGAAACTTCCAGAGCACTGGGAGCAGCCTGGTCTGCAATTGCTGAGCATTCTTGTGCTTCTGCAGAGTGTCTGGCATCTCTCACTGTCAGAAATGTATGAGCAGGGCTCCTGAAACACTGCAGGGAACAGCTCAGTCCCTCCCCAGGGCTGGGATCCATGGGATACCCATTTCAAAGGTGTTGTCACACCTTGGGTGTGGGGGAAAGTGAGGTGGGATAACAGAGCATCATCACTTCTTAACCCTGATGCCACTGAGCTTCCTCAAGTCCTCCCTGCACTTCTGAAGTGTCATCTCAACCAACAGCTACAGAAATAATTGGATCTTCAAAGCCCAGTTCAGTCACATCACCTCCTCCAAGCTGGGTCTGCAACACCAAACTTCCCTTCAGTTTCTGTACTGGACAGAGAGCCAGTCCTTGTGTGTTAATTACAGCATCACAAACAGTTTCCTGCTCAAAATCTCCCCTTCCAAAGCATTTTCCTCCCCACCCTGCCTCCATCAACACTGTGGGAGCCTAGAAAGCCTGGTCGTTCACTGATGATGAAGATGGGCCATGGGAAGACCCATCTTCATTGAAAAATACCTAAAAAAAATGTAAAAATCTTATTCCTCAAAAGGAGCAAAATCAGCAGTGGATACACAGCACGAGCAGTATAATTCCTCATTATTTTCTCTTGTAAAACAAAGAGTGTATGCCTAAAAAAACACCTTTCATGTTTTAAAGAAGGGTCTCCAGGTCCTTTAAGGCACAATTAAACACTGCTGTTAATTCTGTGCTTCCCAGCAAATCTGTGTTAAGAATTCCAAACACTCTCCCAGGAACCACAGACAGTTGGTTTTTTTCTTTTTCCTTCCTTGCCTCCACTGTAGCATGGACAATTATTTATTTTCTTTGCCTTGCACTCAAGGATGTGATGGATGTATTTACATAAACACACGCACAGCCACAGATATCTCTCCATAAAAATTAATCTGCAGATGATGAAAAGTGTAAAAGATCTAAGAGGCAAATCCCAAACAAAAGAACACACTTTATACACTTTCTACATAAATATCTTGAAATTATAAAGATCTGAGATTAAGTGGTTTACCACTCATTTAGAATTGATTAGAATGCATTTAAATTTAGCTGGAAGTACCACAACATTGCTCGTGTATTTGCATCTGCGAATAAGTAAATAAAAAGCCTGCTATTAAAGCCTTCATTAATTCTGATTATATGAGAACTTAAAAGCAAATCTGTGTATTACTGCTCTGTAAAGACTCCCAGCAACTCTAGAGTAGAGCTGGCACTGCAACACAACATGTGTCAGCTAAAATGACTAACGGGATCTATTTTCAGTAATCTTAAATCGCACTGGTAAAATATAGAATTAATGGGTTTGCATAATACTTCAAATATTTTTTTCCTTTCTAATTCATTCCCAATTCCTGCCTCATTGTATCGAAAAAAAGTGAATTTTATATCACTTGACATTTATGTACAACAGTTGAACACATTTCATTAAAATACAATGTTTAGGCAGCACTCAGAAATGATGTGTATATTATTATAAAGAGTGATCCAGCTATTTTATTTCCTTATAAATATGATGACTGGAGGTTTAAAAAAATATATCATGTTGACTAGAAACATGAAGAACGTTTCATTCTGACTACAGATTTTGAGAGTTTCTACCTATTTAATTGAAGCCAGTATTTTTGAAAGAAGGGGTCATTAATTTTAGTAGGATTTTCCTCCAATTAAAGACTTGTCTGTTAATTTCGAATTTAACAATTAAGAATACAGTCAACTCCAGCTAATACTCAAGAACATTCACTTGCCACTCTCATAGCTGAAAAGTCATTCCAAGTTAAAACAAAATACAACAAGAAAACCTTGTCCAACATTTGTTCATTAAACTCAGAGTTACGGGGTGGAGCTTGATTAAAGGTTTTGCACTTTATCATGTCCAATAATCAGAGGTTTAGAACACTCCCCACTTTACAGAGTTGGCCTCAAAATACACTACTTTTCCCTATAGTTTCTAGGCCCAAGTGTCAACTCCATGACCCAGTAATCAACATTAAAAAAACCCTGTTTTAAGGCACCATGCAAGACAAAGGATTTTGGCATTTATACAGAAAATATACCTGATAGTCTAAAATGCTGAATCCCAAACCGTTTTTGTCTTTCTCCAGCTCAATCACCTTCACATCAGGAGACCACAATGCCAATTCCCCTTCTTCCTCCTCAGGATTAAACTCTTCCTCAGGTTTCACCTGGAAAACAAAAGCTCCAGTTCAAACACCATTCTCTCAGTTCTTTACAAACACTGTTCCTTCAATATTTTGATTATTAATGGTGCACACATGCCCTAAAATGTGACCTTTTCATGGAATTAAAACTTCACTGAGTACTATGAACTGTTTTCTCCAGCTTGTTGGCTTGAGTACTCCCCTGGGCCCAGGCCTGCATGTTTTGAGCATCAGAGCCCAAGCTGGCACACAAATACCCGTGTATTAGCCTAATTAATTGTTAGAATATTACTAACCTGTTACATGCTGATGAACTTCAGCTGTCCCATTAGATGCATAAAGGAAAAATAAACAGCATAAAAGATTTAACCACAGACAGCTAATAGAAAGGCCAGACAATCAGAAAAGAGGAGAAGCCAAGCTGTAAACACTTCTGCAAACAGGAGCAACCACAAGTGCCAAGCTCTAGTTTGAGACTTTAAAGCTCCTGCGACGGAAAGAAAATTTTAAGTTTCAATTTTCTTTTGCCCCCCCCCCCCCCCTTCTATAAAAAACAACTCAGAACATGGAAGCAATCAGCTAATGGTGGCAGGGATGTGATTTAGTGTAATTCAGAGCTCTCACTCACCTATTAAGTGGGGGGATGATGAATGGGATGTGCAGTCAGCAAAGCAGCCCGGTGATTTACCTACCTTGTCTTCCTGGGACAATGAAGCCACTCAAAACCAACCCGTGCAAACCCAGAAACACACGGGACTTTTCCAAAGAGTTCCTGTGCTTTTGCACAGGTGGGTGGCAGGAGAAGGGTTACCTTCTGCTCTGGAGGGGGAAGTGCCACAGGGGGCTCGTCCACCAGGGACTCGGTGCCGTCATCGAAGAGGCGCCGGCAGCACACCAGGGTGAAAGGGGGGGGGCACCTCCTTCAGGAAGGTGACAGCCTCACGTCGGGATTTCCCATACAGCTGCACCCCATTCACCTGCAGGGAACAGGAGCACACATCCCCACAAAGAGAATTCAAGGATATCCACTTGATTATTTAATTTAACTTTCTTTTTTTTTTTTTTTGGCGTATGTGTTTTTCCCCACCCGAGTGTGAAAGTTGGATTTCACCTGGGGATTCTGGCACAGCTTGCATGGTTTTATTAATATTTGCTTCTTAAGAATATGTAAATTATTCTAAAACTTCACCTCCAAGATCTCGTGACTACTGACTGCTGCATCATGTCTCTCCAGCCTCCTTTAACTTTTTTTCTGCTCACCACTTTTCCAAGCCTAAACCTTTCCCAGAATTCTTATTCACCAGTTTCTTCATTGGGGGATTTTTTCAGCATTAGGCTTACATATTTGAATTTTAAAAGATTGAAAAAATCGAATTTTCCCATTATATTTTAAGCAAACACAAGGTCTGAGCTCCAATGAAAAACTTGGGAGTTAGAACTACGACAACTAGTTTTAAAGTTTGGCTCAATGACCTTACACATGTTTTCCAACCTTAATGATTCTGTGATCCCAACTTTGCCACTTTTGAATGTAATAAAGTGGCTGAAACTAAAACAGATCCTACAGAAAACAGGCAAGAACATTTATAGAGTAAGAAAGAAACCAATTACAGTAAGCAATTAACCAGAAAACCCTGACAAGGATCAGAGCTTATCATACTATAAACTCAAGATTGTGAGTGACAACAGAAGATTATTGTTAATGGATGTTTGAAACCACAGACTTTGAAACAGATGAAAAAAGATGTAGACAGGTAGATAAATAGGGGGATGGATGGATGGATGGATGGTGGTGCTTTAAAAATGGGATACTGCAGTTGCACTATTTTGCAGCTGCCACATCCCTGGCAGTGTCCAAGGCCAGGCTGGGCAGAGCTTGGAGCAGCCTGGGATTGTGGAAGGTGTCCCTGGGTGGCCTTCAATGTCCCTTCCAACCCAAACCATTCTGTCACTCTGTGATTCTACTTCTGCAGGAAAAAAAAAAAAGTGATTCATCCTCTTTTACCTATTTTATAACCTTTATATCCTGAGGGTTCCTCTCCTTGCAACACAGGGGAGTCCCTAAATACCAGGAAAGCAGGATGAGAACAGTGCCACAGACCTGAACGTCACCTGTGTTAACCAGCACTGCAGCCCCAAAAGAGCAGGGATTTAACCCAATTAGTGCTGTGGACTCAGTCCCAGCACCTCATGTGTTCCAGGGATTTCTTTCAGGTCTGCCTCAAGCCTCTCTCATGACCAAATATCCCCAGTGCTGGAGTGCAGCCACTGGTTTGGGAATCCTGCAGGCCCATCCAAGTCACTCCACAGCAGGAACTGAGGCACGGCAAGTGGGGATAACTTCAGATTACCTTCAGTACTTCCCCCCATACCCAAAATGTGAAAGGAACCCACATTTGATCCAAGAAAACAGACATTGGAATCATTCACCAGACATGGACACACCTCTGTCTGTGTGCACTTGAGGCAGAGCCTCTCCATAAACCTCCCAGATCCTGCTGATTAGAGGGATTCAATCTTCTGCAAGGCTCCACAGCAATCCCACTTCAGCCAAAATTTGCTTCCTGACCACTTCTATTTTTTTCCCCCCCCCACTCTGTGCTTTTTGCAGTGTAAATAGAGTTTGTACTGCTGGGAAACACAGAGTTCCTCTCACACTCCACATCCCAGCCAAGCAGAAAAATCTGAGAGTGGTGGAACTGGCCTCCAGCACGGCAAGACAAACTGCTCTGGGCTTTTTCTGCAAGAATTACAGCAAGTGCTGAGCTATCAGCCTCGTCCATTAGTTAATTATTTAAGCAGGAGGATCTGCGTGTAAGGATTTTTTAATGCTTGGAGCGTGGTGGAAAGCTCCCAGCACTTCTCAGCATCCCGTGATGGATGGGCAGGAGCTACTGTGCAGCCCCCAGCAGACCTGGGGACTCCCATTTCTCCTCCTGCAGCTGCCAGAAATCAGACTCTGGGCAGGCAAGGTGCCCTACACCCACTCATTCAGCACATCAGCCTCAAATAGCAGGGAAATTGTACAACAAAAGGGCACAAAGAAGCAATTTACTCCTAAAAAAGAACACAATGGAATTAGCTCAAGTGAAGGGCAGGGGAGGGGTATCGTGCTTTCTGTCATAATTCAAACACATCATTAAAAATAATCAACATTCAACCTCACTGTATATTGGGGGGGGAAAAAAAAAAAAAAAGTCTTTGCTGATCATATTTCAATCCCAAATGTATCAGGCCCAGGTAAGGCTGCTTGTTTGGGGAACGGGGCTGTCATTTTTTCCACTGCAAGCCCCTATTTAAGGGGATTTATAACTTGGCTGCAAAAACAGAGTCTAAGTTAAACCTGCCATGTGCAGCTTTAGCCCCAGAGCACATTTTTATTTTGTTGGGGGCTTTTTCCCAACTACAGAGTGGCAAAAAATTTACACTCCCTAGGTCTGGACATACCTGTAAACTTAATTCTAAGTACAGAGTAATACATAAAACTGTTAAATACATGCAATTAAAGTTTCCTAAGTTACTCTACACCACTGCATTTTTGCTTTCTGTATAATTATTTTTTTGTTTAGTGGCCAAGCAATTTAAACAACACTTCCAGCATTCCATTAATCCCTTCCTTCAGGAATCAAGATTTCCTCCATTAAGCAATAAGAAAATGTTTCAGGTCTTAGTGATATCAGTATGAATTTTTGATGTTAGAGAGTGAAGAAGTAAAAGCAAAATAGCTGTACACCTAACAAATCAATCTTTCAGAAGGCCTCATTCTGTTTCCATTAAATGTTCTTTGCATCCACTAAAAAAAGGTTCAAATATCAAAATATTCCACAAGGAGCAGGTATTCAATAAGAAATAAAAGTCTTTTCACTTGCAGGCTGAGGTACCAATGGATACATGCACAAAAAACCCCCAGGAATTATTTAAATACTATCAAATAATTATTTTTCCTGAGGTCTGGTGTGACTCTGATAACTCCAAAGCTGCCCCAATACCTCTTTATACACATTTAAACAAACTGATGCTTTTGCTCATACACACAAATATCTTTCAACACTCAACAAAAAAGTTTTATTGTGTAACTGGAACCACTGCTCCTGAGACTGCTGTAAATTTTTTAGGAGCGACAAATATTCAGAAATATTATCCACCACAAAAGCCAAAGCCAGGCTGTGCAAAAGGCTGAGCCACAGCACTACAAATAATTCAACACAAATATTATCTCTGCCCTTGTAACTCTTGATACTCATGTTAAAACATTAAAAAAGAAAAAAAAAGCCAAAGCCATGAAGTCACTGAGAGGTCACAAGAATTTGACATTTTGTCCATAAATGTGGAAGGGAACAGTGAAGAAAATGAATGTGAATTCCAAAGCACAACTCTGCTTCCACAGCCACCTCTGGAACAATACTACTGCACACCCAGCAGCCAAGCTAGAACTTAAGAGGTGCATTTTAAGAAAGCCAAACAAACAGGAAATACGTAATTTTTATTTTTGTGGGGGTTCTGTGTTATTTTTTTTACCTCCAGAAGTTCATCCTCCAGTCGCAGAAGACCAAGTGCTGCAGCTGGGCCATCTGAAGCAATGGATGAAATATAATGATGTCCATCAAATGTGTCCAGCTCAACTCCTAATCTCAGAGTGTGGATGGGTAACAGCTGCCAAAAAGAAATGTAAGTAAATATTTAAGCATCAATCTTTATCCACCACGATAAAAACAGATTTAGGATACAGTAGCTCACCAAATTGAACTAAACCCACAGTGAGATGTGGGACTTCACCTGTGTTACAGCACAACTGTCCATAACTTCCCTTCACAAACTGTTTGCACAAATAAAAACAACCAGTCTGCTCTTTGTGGGAAAAGGCAATTTGGACTGTATTCTCCAATAATTTAACTTATTGGGGAAAAATGTAGAGAGAAGCACCAGCTAAAGTGCATCCCACCCAAAAAGTGAATTGCCAGCAAATCACAGAATGGTTTGGGTTGGAAGGGACTTTAAACATCATCCAGTTTCAATCCCTCTTCTATGGGGTTGGAGCAAAACAAAAATAAACGAAATAAAAATAAATAAAGGAATAAAAGAAATTCCATAATTACCATAAAATCTCACCACAAGATCAGCTGTCTTTCTCCTCTGGGAGCTACACTACTTTGAGGCAGAAAAAATAATCCATGAAGTGCTCTCTCTAAGTAGTTACTAAAACTTACATCCTTTTTTCTGCAAGGGGAAATCACTGATTTTTTTGTCAGCCTTTTCCCACTGGGCCTCCTTAATTTGGAATTTTTCTCCAGGGAGGCTCTAACCCTCAGTGCCTTAAGTCTGCTAATATTAGGAAAAACTAGAATAGAAGTGATGCACTGTGCAGACAGGGGAGCAGAAATTATGGCAACTTGGGGAGCAGAGATGATCAGCAGGAGCTGCTCCTTCAGTTTGGGCATTTTCTGCCTTTTTATCTCTGGAGTTGAAACACTGACTGTCCTGCTTCCCAAATTAATCTGGATATTTAAACAAAAGGAGCAATCCACTGACCCAGAGCATTCCTTCCCAGCCGTGTCTGATTGTGACTTTACGGCCCTTCCCCACAAAAATATAAATGCATCACCTATACAAACCTCTTTTCCACAATATTAACATAGGTATCTTGAAAATCTCTTGGAAGTGGAATTAATTTAAGCTCTGACAATTTAAATTAATTACGCCTCCCTTTCCCTGAGTCAGGATCACTATGGCAAAATCCTCTGTGGGACAACAAAATTTTTTAGCAGTTTCAACCCCTGCTCCATTCTGTGCAATTAAGTACACAAAAATGTAGGGTTTAAATGCATGGTTTGAGGGTGGGTTTTTTTTGTTGTTTGGGGGTTTGGTAATAAACTGTTAAAAGGTTCATTTGCCTGTGCTATGAAAAGGATCAGTCCAGGAGATAAGCAGAATATTGGCAGCCTTTTTTTTTTGGGAAAAGACAGAGCCGCAAAACCACTGAATTCCTGAAACACATCTGGAATTGTGTCAGGCCCTCCCAGGATTCCTCTGCCAACATATACCTCGAAGGAAACCACCATGGAAGTCTTACCTTTGAGTACTTCTGGAGCTCTGAATCGTCCTTAAAGGGCATATCCATGTTCAGAACCTAAAAATTGGACATCAGAGCACTTTTCAACAGTGGGACAATAAGGACTTTACCAGAACGACAAAATTCTGGCAAAAAAAAACCCCTCACGAGCAAAACAAACTGAACTTAAACAAAGTCACATTGATGCAAAATAATTTCAAACAAATGTTAGAAAAATCTTCCAGGCACAGAACATTTCCAAGTAGGAATGTGGTGATTATGCACTATTAGCAGACTCCAATATTATCCTATTCCCGGAGCCCAAATGCCAATTTTAGTCAAGTTCAGTAATCCTGTGTAAGCACAAAATGCCATTATGTTTGACACAAATACCCACACGGACTTGCCAATCAGAATTTGAAAGTATGACAGCTTAAGTTGTTACCTCGGGCTACAGTGCAGCCATCTCTCATCCAGACTAACCCACCAACTTCTGCTGCTAACATGGCTTGAAATACAGAACTTTAATTACCAAATTGGAATGGAAAGTGGGTTATTTAAACCAGGGACAGGAAATCCTTTCAGTGCCTTTTTTTAAGATTAATAAAATGACTGTTTTCACCACCAGTTTTCTTGTATCGTCCCTCCCTAACATAACAGATTTACTGTAACCTTAGAGGGTTATTTACTCCAATTTTAAATGTAATTAAGACAAAATCATAGAATGGTTTGGGTTGGAAGAGACCTTAAAGATCATTTAGTTCCAATCTATGGTCCAGGGTTAGAATTTAAGACAGTGAAGTTGAATGTTTGAAGAAAAACTACACCAAAAATCTGAAGATCTGAAAAAAGCAGAGCCCTGCAAAAAAAAAAAAATCAGGTAACTTTTCTTTGAAAACTTCTGGTTTAATAAAGGTTAGACTTCTCTTGTGGATTAATTTTAAACAGGGCTTCCAGCATGCTGTTTTCCAGTACTCTGGGTGTTTTTTCCTGACAGAGAGAACCCATTTCATGGGTAACTGAATGGATTTGTGACTGGTAACTCCTCAGCCTGGGTGACACCACACGGCCCCTGCTTGGACCCAGCACACAGAAGCCCCGAGGACCACCAACCCCTCTCTTCAAACAGGTATTTCTTCTCAACACTCCTGAGAGAATCCTGTAGGAACCTTCAGGATGAGTTCTGGGAGCTGAGTGAGGATGGTGTGACACAAGGGACTGGGGTGTCACAGGCTGGACTCAAACTGAGCATTGCTGCTAAACACAGGTAGGAGGCACAGGTGACCAGAACCAAAAAAAAAAAACCCTTTAAAAATGGGATGCCACAAGAATTCCCTTCTGTTATTCAAGAGGCCCCAAGTTCAACATTTTCACTGCTGACATTTCACCGGCGGCGGCTGAAGGAGGATTGGGAATGCTGGATTCACCAACTAAGCAGGTTTTTCCTCCTCTGTGGGAAGCGAGGTGGTGCTCAGGGAGGTAATATCAGCCCCTGGAAATGTAAGGGTGGGAATACCAAGCAACTGGAGTGGGCAGCCCAACAGATTTATTGCAGCACACACATAATCTCACACGGGCTCCGGAGCTCAGAGGAGCACTAATGGAAAGAAGGGAAGAGAGCTCCTCAAGGCAATTCTTAAAGCTCCTTTAAATCTCCCAGAGAGTGACTGCAAGGATGGCTACTCCCAGTAGTAAAAAACAAGTGTCTCTAAATCAACTGGACAAGCACAGCAAAGACAAACAGGGCATTTTCTTGGTGGTGGTGGGAATATTTTAAGGCTTCAGAAAGAACGCTGCCTGGTGTCTTTTATCTGTGCTCGCTGGCTCACCCAGCACTGAAAAGCACAAGTGAATTACAACTTCCATCAGCTCCTTGTGACAATTCATCAAAACAATATTTTGCTAGGCAATTATTTAATACAAAGTGAAGAAATGTCTACTAGACACTGGCACCACGAAGTTACACTACTGAGAATTACTTTGTATTTTCCCAGCCCATTCTGAAAATCATTCTTTCATTCTGCAGATAAACTTGTAAGGTTCTTGTGAAAACAGAAGCTCTAGCTGAGCCCTTTTTAAATTCAGTGCCCAGTAAAACAAATAGATCATGAATGAAATAATAAAAATGCCATATATTTTAAGTATTTGCTGCTGTGATGCAGATTTAACAGGACAGTTGATTTCCTTAAATCACTGTTCCTGTCTCGTATTTGTATAACAATTGTATCTATATAAACAGAATAAAAGAAAAAGGCAGCAAATCCCCCAAGTCATTATAACATACATTTCTGCCCTGATGGTACAGGAAAGAAAATTTGATGTTACTGATCTGTTCCAAACACTGAACTGCTCTATAAACAGCCTGTAATGCTAAGCTCACAGATCTGTAATTTAAAGAAATAACATTCATGAATGTAGTTTGTTGAAATAAAACATACCATAACTTCGTATTCTGGTCCCAGCAGGTTTTCCCACTTGGATTTCAGCTCATGTGCTGGAGGGAGTGGGACTCTTCCTAAATATGAAAGTGAATATTAAATTTACAAGCATATTGTACATTGAGAAGTACATTTACTTCTAAATACTCCAATAAAAATTCAGTGTAAATAAAAGATTAGAGAGAATAATCCCCAAAAGGGAAGTGCATTAGGCTGAGTCTATCAAACAGCACAAATCAAAAATGTCTTTCTTAGGAAAACAATGCAAAATGTCAGCTTCTGTAAAAGTGTGATTTATTCAGCTGAGAGGCAGAAGAGATGATGCTTGATGATGAGATGGGAGTTCTGTACCATGCAGTACTGTAAATAAATCATTCTTTCAGGCTGCAAAAAACAAATTTCACACGACTTCATCATTTATTGCCGTGAAAACCCTTCCCACTCCAGGGAAACATCATCTCCCACCCAAATGAGCCCCCTTAAGAAGGAAAACACCTGACAAGATATTGCTGTTATCGAGGGGCTGTGTCAGCACAATGCAGGCCCAGACTTTATTTATACATTTGGCAGGTATAAAGGCTTGTCTGCTTTAATTAGGCCAGTAAGTAACATGAGCTTTAATATAAGCTCCAGTTCTAAACCAGTCTTCCGTGGGAACTTGGCTATCTTGACATTTATATCTTTTCAGCTTTCTTACTTATGCAACCAAGGCAGTATTACAGTCCTGCAAGACAATTTGACAGAGCTAGACAGCAGAAAATGACTGGCTGCCCTGCGTTTGACCTCAGCCAGAAGCTCAGCTCACATACAAAGTTCCAAGCTGGAGCAAAGTGTAACTGGTAAGAATCAAGCTCTACAGCCAATTCCATCCAGCAGCAACAGCAGCAGCATCTGGGGGCTGAATTACCAAAACCTGGGGTTTTTTTTCCCCCCCTCTGGATGACTGCAGTAGTTTGTCAGATGTCTAGACAAGGCACAGACCACTCCCCGAGTTGCCCTGAAATTGGGAATGTAAAAGACAAGCTCAGTTTTGCACACAAACAGTAGGTTAAATACCTCGGGGGGGGTTGTGGACACACCACGAGGAGCTCAGAGCCCACCTAGGAGCAAAAGCCTGCACAAATGGCACTGTCAAGGAGCCTCTGCTTTCAACACCTTCCCAGGCTGCAGACAGAGCTCTGCAATACAATCCTCTTTACAAACTTTTGTAACTTTGAAGTTTGGCACCCAATAAAAACAAAGGTTGAAGTTTACTTCTACGATGACACAGCTCACTCCTGTGTCTCTCCAGCTCACTTTCAGCCATGCCAGACAGGCAAATTCTGTCTGATCTGCCCTGAGAAACCACACTCAGAGCCTCACAACTGAGGTGTCACCAGGAAATTTCCAGAGGATTTTCAACCTACAGGCTCAAGCAGACACAGATAATCGAGAATTCCAGCAATCCTGATACTTTCTGCTACCAAAAATCGAGATGAAAAACTTGGGTTTGTAAATACAGACCGCAGTTCTCTCTGAAATAAAGTATCTCCCTAAAAAAAAAAAAAAAAAGGAAAGACAAATTGTCCTAAGATTCTCAGCTGCCAGTTAAAAAACTTTAACTTCACTGGAAATTGAAGTTTCTAATGTGAGACTTATTACCAAGCACAGGCTGATCACTGTCTTTACTTCCCAACTGTAGCAAAACCAGAATCAGTGCATTCTGCTCCTTCCACGTGCAGAAAAACACAGGGACAGAAATTCCTGAGCCTCTTTTTCTGCTATTACAGAGTTACAACTGTGAGAACACACAGGACCCGAGCACCTGCAAGCCCCTGTGCAGCCAAATATAGATTTTAAGGTTCACCAGGAGTAATGAATCTCAGGGTCAAGCCCAAAGTTCAGTTCAGCAACTGTAAGCTGTGTTCAGCTGGCTGAATACAGATTTTTTTGTCACTCCCAAAACACATTACCAAAATCTACAAGTTGTTCAGAGCAGGTGCTGAGGCACTTCTCCATTTGAAGTTTCCCCCTTTCTTTCTTTCAAATACACTTTGAAGTCTCAGCTTGTAACTTCCTTAGAACTGTGGAAATGTGGGCTGAAGGGATTTGGATTGAATATATTCAATTCCAGTGGCATCACTCCATTCACTTACAATGTTCCTTTTCCCCCAAACAGCTTTTTCCACATGGCAGCTAATAGGAAATTTCTTTCTAGTCTCTCATCCAGCTGAATTCCTCGTGACCTGACATATGTACCATGTCTTCTATAATGTGCAAGGCCTCAGAAATGAAAACACTTCCCAGGGACAGCTTTCATTAGCAACAACTTTTCAGCATATTTAGTCTGTGCCTCTCCCTGTGCTTCCAGGCAGTTTTTCATTTCTAATTAGCAAGCATGAAGAAAAAACCACAAACGTATTGTAAAAATCATCTTTTCTGGGCAAAATTGTTCCTTGAGCTTCTTCAAAACCGGGATTTTTTTTTTTTCTTGCAGCTTTCCCCTGCTCTCACAAAGTTACCACACAAGGGTGTGCACTGTGCTCTTCATTTACCCCACCTTTACCTGCCCTGGTGCTGGCGTTTTTTCCCCTGGTATTTTTTTGAGCTCCTGATTCCCAGCATTGTCCCTCTGGGTTCTGAGCACTCCTGCAAGGCAGGATGGAGCAGTTTTGCCCAGTCTGGAGGCTTGCAGAGGCAGCTGGTAAGTTCATTGCTCCTAGCACAGAGTTTCAGGCTTCATGCAGCCCAAACCCTGTTGCCTCTGTAGCTAAGCATGGCTTAGCCTGGCCACAATTACTATTTAATACCTCCCCAGGAAACACAATTTAATAAGAATTTCACACAACTGGGCTTAAAGGGAAGTTTAATGCCTTTTACAAAACATACCTTTTACATTAAACTTCTAAAAGCATTTCCAGAGTTTAGCCAGAGCCTTAAATTAGCAGTATTTACTTTAGCACCATTATAACGAAGTGCCCATTGCCACATCCAAAATAAGCACCTATCTCTGGAATTTGAACTTGGCCATTAAATTCTATTCCTAGGTGAAATCTCATACATCATATTTCTGCAGGAGTAAAATATGCATAGAAGTCCCACAGGAAAAAAACCAAAAACTGGGTAAGAGACACAGGACAGACAAAGTGCTGCTCTTTTCCAGCCTCTGTCACAGCAAAACAATGCTTTGAGAACCTCAACTCTCAGCTACTCAACAACCTCTGTTCTGGCTTCCTATTTCTGGGAACATGCAAAAGTCACAACAAAGGATGTCTGGTTACGAGGCTTGGACAGAAAAGTAAAACAGAATGGAATATAGGAACTGCTACATTTCTCTCGTTTCCAGGTTGTCTTTAATACTGACAGATCTTCAACAATCCCAGCAAAATTGCTATTCATTGACAGCCGTAATTTAGAATCCTCTATTACATCTACATATCTTAGAAACTACAAGGCATAAGGATAATTTATGCTGACTTTAACACAAGCTGTAGAAATTCACCCAGAAGTTCCTGTAGAGGAGCCCAGAAATCTGTGGGGGAATTGAAGATTCTGGAAAGACCTCCAGCCTTAGTTCCAAAGTCAGCTAAAACCCAGAGCAGCCCATGCCTTTGTGACATACCCCTGTGTCTGAATGTCTTTTATTTAAAAAAATCCCTTTTCTGAACTCCAGCTATCGTATTTACACCCAGGACATGAGTTCTGCAGGGCCTAAAGAGGAAACTGCAGCAAGTGGGCTTCAGAGATGACAGGAAATCAGAAGAATATTATGAAAATACTCTGCAGGAGTCTAAGATGTGTGAGGGCAAGAAGATTAAGGCAGGAAAAGGTCTCTAAGATTATCCAGTCCAACCATGAAGGGGGGTGTGACTGAGGTAACACGGAATCAGGAAATAAATATGAATTTCCTGGTGCTCCATCTCCTGATGCTGCTCACCCTGCAGGGCCCTGGCTGCAGAGGAGGATGACAAAGTCTCTCTCAGGAGAAAACTGCAGGTAGGACATCTCAGGTAATCAGTGCAGGACCAGGACCAGAAAGAGGAATCACTGAGCTGGAGGCTTTCAGCTCTGCAGTGTTTGTCAGAGTCACTCCTGAGTATAGAAAGGGCTGCACTTCCACTCTCTGTAATCTTAAAAAAAATTCCCAAAACAAGGGGCATCACTGCTGACTGGAAAAGGGCAGATTTTCTGCAAGGAAGAAGATCCAGAGAATTACAGGCCCTGAGATTCCACAGAATCCACTCTCAGACCTGTGGACAGAGCTACAATTTGGGGACAGGGAGGGGTGAAAGAGCTGGTAGATCCAAGAGGAAGAGCTTTACTTCAGAAAAGATTGCAGGGCAAAAGCTCAGGATAAATTAAGCCATGACTTAGCCCATCAGTGTTGAAAATGGACTAAAGACAGCAGCCTTTAACCAGATCAGAAGAGGCACTGCCAGATATCCTATCTACCTGCTTGATGTAAACTGTGCTGCTTTTCCTTGGGAAGAATATCCTTCTGTCCTTGTTTTCCCTCACTTTTAGTGGCCACACTAATTTAATCCCCTACTCCAGAGGACACAAACATTGGAACAGTTGGTTGCACTGTGAAAACAGATGAAAAGAACCCCAAATCATATGCTGCAGAATATAGGAAGCACTAACACCACCTCACTAATTTCTTTTTTTTTCTTTTTTGATGGTGTGGCTACATGGGACTTTTGCAATGCATTTTCCTGAATCTCCCTTTTTAGTTTCTTTCCATTCCTCCTTTAATTATCCTAATTTTCTACAGTGAGCCCTTAAATTGATGATCATGTGGTATTTACTCCTAAACTGTTAAACGAGGTAACTGTAAATGGAGTGAAAAATAAAATAGAAATTAAAAATTACCTCTATCTGAAGGTGTTTCTGAAGGAATAGTAAAGGAGCCTTTCCTTCTAAGCAAGGTGAGACGTACAGTCTGTCCTGTGTTTCGCAGTGCCTCTACCACTTCTTGGTTGGTAAAATCCTGTATGTTGACTCCATCAACCTAAAACACAGAAATTGTATTCAGTAATAGTAATTGTGCTGCATCCTTAGGCTCTGCTGTGGAGTTCCATAAGCTGTAAGCAACAGCCACATTATTTAGTGCAGGAATTACAGGGCTGCTCTCCCAAGACAGCAGTATTTGCAAAACAACCTCATTAAATCTGTTACATTTCACTGATGAGGATTTATTTTCAAAATGCGTTTTAAAAGGAAGCACAACAGTAATTTCTTCCTTCTGCTTTCATGGGGCCAACCACAAAACAGAGTTTACTAATCTGATACCAGTATGCACAGGTTTTTTCTTAATTTCTATTTTTGCTTACCAAACCCAGCTTGACAAGGACTGTGGATGAAGGCTCCAAGCAGAGCATCCAACCTGGAACACTGCTCAGTTCATTATCACTACTGGTTTTCCCATGGATTTCCAACATGCCCCACACAAGCCTCTACACACAACTGACTGCATAATCCACAATCCTCAAGCCCAGTTCTTCCTTTTTCAGATATTTTAATTTACACCCAAAATACTCTGTTCACCTCACTGTCAGATTGTGCATCAATAAGGCCTTTCCTGCAGATAAAAGGTTATATTCATTTTTGCTCTCACAGAGGAGAAGCTGACTTTGGAAGGTCTGGCATGGCACACACTTTAGAAGTAATTTAAAATCATATCTCTATAAATATTATCTCTTAAAACAAAAAGACTGTGGAATTCATTCCTGCTTGTGCTGCGAATGCAAAATTGGCTATTATTCAATTCACTGTTATTCAGTAGGTTTTCCATTTTTTTTCTACACACAAAGCTTGGGCTTTTAAACCTAAATTGTGACCATTAACGTTTTGATTGTATCCACACTACACAGCCATTAAGGAACACAAACAATGTGCCACATCTTGCAGAATCTTAACAATCACATTCAATTCAAGTAGAAGTTAATGCTGCTCATCTTTACTGCAGGCCAAAAGCCAAGATTCTCCACCCTGAAACACTTTAATCCAAATGCTTGCCTCTTTCACAGTTAACTACTATTTACTGCTTCTTTGAATATAAAATAATACTTTAACCACAGCAAGCCAAAGCTCATTTCTGTCACAAGTCTACCTAAACAAACATGAACCACCAAATTATTTCTTCTGCAAAGCAGAGGAGGCTTAATTAATTTCAGAAAGACTTTAGTATGTCTTTCTTTTAACAGAGATGTGAAGTTTATTAGTTCCACAGCAATATACAGGCACAGGATTTTACTTACAGCAACAATTTTGTCATGAACATGAATTTGGCCATTGTGGTCAGCAGCACTACCAGGTATTATATTTTTCACAAAAATCCCTGATGGTTCTATTGGGGGAAAAAAAAGAGAAACAAGTCACTGCATTAACCTAATTTGTTTCTTTTCTTATGAAGATTTTTAATTCCAGCCTTTTTCACACGCTTCCCTCTGCCCACAAAGTGATGACTCTGGAAACCATCACCATCTGCACGTTACCAATCCCTCAGCCTGACATAAAACTGGGGATCTCTGATGGAAAAACCAGCACTGACACAACCACCTGTACACTGACCTCAAACTTTTTTCCTTAAAATGGCTCACAAAAGGCCACCTCCTCCATGGATTCATCCTTGTGCTTACCCAGGCTTTAAACCACAATCACTTAAATCCATGCTGCGTTTGATTTCAATGGGACTGACTAAGCTAAAAGTAAAGTATGTGCTTAAGGACTTTGATCAGGACTTCAATCATCTTACAGCTGAAGAATTTGGTACTTTAAATCTTAATGAAAAAGGATTTTTCTTTAAAGGAAAAAAGGAAAGAAAAGAGAAACATGGAAATCAGAAAAGCTGTCCTTTGTCATGTTTGGTGCTTGATTATTAATTCTAACTCCCAATGAGAACAAAGAAATAAAAACAAAGGGGAAAAAAAATCCCTGAAACACTAACACTTCCCTTTCACAAACTCCCACTAAATATGAGATTTTGATGTGTAATTCTAGTGATTATTGACAGTTCATCCACGTGTTTTTGGACACTGAGATTCCCCAGACACCTGCCCAACCTGGTCTGTGCTCAGCAAAGCCCCTCCCCTGGTGCTCCAAACCCACCTTTCCCCACTGCCTGGCACAGGCCTGGGATTCCTGACTGGCATCCCAACAGGATCTCCAGGCAACAAAGAGCTTTAATTTAAAGCGAATTGAGGGAAAAAACCCCCCTGACTCCATGTTCCCATATCCTAGCACAGGTAGGAGCTATTCATTTTCTCCACAGTCAATAAAGGGTATTTGAGAAGCCCCTGAGCCAACACTTTCCTAAATCCTGCAAAACTCACCTATATCACACGTGCCAGCATATCCAACAATTGTTAGTCCCAGGCTTTGCCCATTCTTTTTTATAAGTTCAACGTCATAGGTATCAAAAAGGTTGTCATTATCCTATAAATAAAGCACAACACAGTAAAAAGGTTTTCATAATTTCCCAGTGCCATTACAATATTGCAGGTTAATTAAGACCTTCAGAAGTGAGCAGTGATTTTGTTTTTTCTTTTCTTTAAATGCAATATAAATTCATTTGTAAAGCCCCTACAAAGCTGGCCCTGGGATGTCTGTGCAACTCTCCTCTGACCAGCAAAAATCAGAACTGCGAGGCAAGAGTTCAAACAGGGAACAGTAAAGACACTGGTGAGACCAAAAGAGAAACACAATCAAGCACATAAATCTAGGATTGCAAGGGATAAATTAAAATACATAGAGTTGTTTGCTTTCTGTAATAAGATACAGAGCAATGAGATCAAAAGGAAGATGATGAGAGGAAGGTCTGTTAAAGTGATGAAACCAAGAGGGATGCTGCCACTGCCAACAGCAAAAAAACGGACTGGGAAAATGGAAAACATTTCTTAAGGGAGTGAAAAAAGAGAAGTTCAATCAAATGCTTGCCAAGTATCAGCTTTGGAAGGAGCCACATTAAAAGTTCCAGCCATACCCATTTCACTTCTCAATGGAAGAGAAATCGATGGGCAGCTATCTCCTTATCACACACACCTCCCTGCACCAGCAGAGTCATTAAGCTCATTAAATGCCTCCCAACTCCCCTGCTCCAGAGGAGGCTGATGGAGATGAAGATAAGTTTGGATGCTGTCACTTATCTACAGTAAACAAGCCCACAGTAACACCTGAAATGGAGCCTGGCTGTTTTGACAATCAAAAGCTCCTCAGAGTCAGGGCTCTGGCTACAAACATTTCTCTCTGAGTAACACTCCTGGGAGAATGCAAAATAATCGAAATGGAATCCAGAAAAATCAAAGTGCAAAGTCCTCAATAAAGTCAGCACAAACAGTGTCACTATCTTGGACAGTACAGGTAATAACATTGTTTTTCTTGTGCCCACTCACAGACAAAAATAATTTCAATTATTCTCTACCACAGGAAATTCAAAGAAAACCAAGCATTAATATAAATCTGAAAATAACTAACCACCTATTAAAAAGGCCTTTCTGCAGGTTTGCAAAAAAAACAGAAAAGGAAAATATTTTCTATTCCAAAGCTCACAGCTAGTGAAAGTACTCAGAAACCAGAGAAAAACCAGATTATAGGGATAAAATCCATTATAAATCTGACACAAACTGAACGGTGGATCACTGAAATCATTGTTAAATTAATAAATACATTCAGATTAACCACTAATCTTGTCTTCAGCAAATCTTTCCTAGCAGCAGGAAGAGGAGTTCCTTCAAATCTACACATGAAGGCACTACTTAGTTCAGAAAATTTTTTTTTTCCCTCTCTAAACTGCACAGCAGGAACACTGAGGACACTGAAAAGACACCCAGAAGAAATCCCATTTTAGAAAGGCTGCAGCATTTGCAGTGCTCAGGGTTGAGCAGTGACAACAGGAAGGGAGAAAAACAGCATTTTGTGAAGGAACCAAAACTAAATCCTCATTATTTTGCCCCTAATACGGGCCCTGGAAAATATGATCCAGTCAGGAAAGAAGGGCCCCATAATGATGCAGATTCCCTTGGAAAGTCAGAGTGTTGGAGAAGCCCAGTTCTCAAAGTGCAGCCTTGGGGATGGAGATCACCCTCCCATCTCCTGGCCACTGCATTTCCTGCTGCACTGATTCCTCCTGAGCATCTCCTGGAGCTCGAGAAGGACCCAAAACACTCGACTGACTCAGCCCCAGCATTTTCCCAGAGATGCAAAACTCAGAGCTGCCTTTGCAGTGACGCTGCCCAGTGAGCAAAGGGATGAGTTTGTAGCAAAGTGACTTCTACTCTGACCTTTAAAAATGGTGCTTAAAAAAAACCAAACAAAAACAACAAACCCATCTCTCTCCACTCATATTCAAGAAACTAAACAAGGCAGAAAAGGCTACTCAGATTCTACACCTAAATCTAAGCAGCACAGTAGTAGCAGATGGTACACAAGCACAGCTTTGTTTATGTTTCGAGACCTACTGTACACTTAGTGTAGCATTTGTTGATTTTAATTACTCAAAACTGAAAAGAATGACTTCAAAAACAAGAGACTTTGATATGACCATGATAAGATTTGCTAAAACAAGTTTCAAAATTTTTAGATATATTTCCTATCACAGGCAGTAGCGTAGACTATGAAAACATTACACTTATGTTTCATAAAAAGATGATTGTGCTGAATAATTCTGGTGTGGCCGTGGCTCTCTGGATTTCAGACTAGGGAAATTCAGAGTCCAGTTTTAGATCCACTTACAAATGATTGATTGGAAAAAAATGTAATGAGCTAAGAAGAAGAACTAAAAGTACCACTTATCGATAATGTTTATGGTCCTGGTAATTAAATTAGCCACTCTCAAATAAATTCTGTAAAGCTGGTCATTCCAATCCCAAGATTATTGGTATTAATAAAGTACAGGAAAAAGGGAAAAATTATAGAAGGCAGGGCCATAATAATGACCACTTAAACACAAGCTCAAGAGGGAAACTCAAGATGGGAGAAGCACTTTAGGGCCCAAGAACGCTCTGTCCTCCCCTTCCTTTTTGATCACAAGCCACAAACATCCTTAAAAACATCCCAAGGAAGCAGCAGATACTCACGTTTCCATTCTGAAGGGAAGGTAAGGTGGTGACTGGCCAGCTCTGGGGAGCTGGTGGAGCCTCCATGACTTCCCACCTGGGGTCCCTGGCGACGATCATCCTGACAGAGTTCCCACAGTTCCTCAGCACTTGGGCCACCTGCTCACTGCTCATGCCCTGCACGTTGGTCCCTCCAATCTGCAGGATGTGATCTCCTGTCCGCAGCCTCCCGTCCTTCAAAGGCAAAATCAAATGGCCAAAAGTGTTTCCAGGCTGTACAGAAAGTATCTGTTCCAGCACAAAACTGAAACTCTCCAGGGGCATCTTCATGGCCATGGGAACCAGCATGAGAAAATGCCAGAAAAATGACCACCATGGCAACATTTTAAATAATTCAAGGACTGGTTTGCACTGTTTTGCTCATTTTGGAGAAAACAGCAACAATGTTTTACAATCTCACAGATTGCTGTGTGTTCTGTCTCACAGAGTACTCCTCATCAGACAAGGGTTACAAATATAAGCACAGCATTTTAATTTAGGACTTTTTAGAGTTTTTCCCTCCTATTTCTGTATTAGCCTGCTCCAACTTGAGCGAGTAAATCCACTGAAAGTAACAAGACTCCACGCAACCAATTTTTTACCTGATAATTATGATTCATGGCCTACATCATCATTTCCATTACAAGCAGGAATTTCTAGCACCAAATCCTCAGCTGGTATTGATCAGCACAGCTCCACCACCTTTGCTGCATTGATTTATACAGCAATCACAGAATTATTCCCAGAACCAACTCAAACTCATTTACAAACTCATCCAATTTTAACATGTACATGCCTCATTATTTCACATGTTCTTAATGATGTCTCATTCAGCTGAGAATGATGTGGTGAGTTCTTAGCTTACATGCTTCACTGGTAGCCAAAACACTTTATTCCTTACAGCAAAACAGGTGTTGGACAAAAATTTTAAAATACTCATTTATACATGGCAGGTTCAGAGGGAGACAGTCAAGAAAAAGCCAACATTTTCCACTAAAGCTCTCCAAATTTCCAGCCTTTATTTCCATCCTCTACTAGAGGAAGTACTTTTGCCTCTCTCTTTTGTCTGCATGGGTTCCAGTCCTCAGATATTGTACCTCACCATGACCAAATTCACTTTAGAAATGGGAATCTGTTTTGTTGTTGGAAGTGTTCTGCTCCTGAAATGCAGCAACACTCAGCACTGAGTCTCTGAACACAAACAATCAAAGGTGCAAACTGGGCCTGTGCAACTTCAAAAGGCTCTGCACCAAACCCAAGTGTCTCCTTGAACTGCTCATGCTGCAAGGCAGGGATCAAACCCCCCCCCTTCACTGAAACCAACTGAAAATTGGACATTTTCAATCTCTAAGCTGGATCCTGCAATGCAGTGACTTTGGTAGGGCAGATTCTCTTGCCTGACAATTCACTTGGAGGGTTTGTCCCTAGAGATGTTGCCAAATGTGCCAAATTCTACAGAGCATTTGTCCTGCCCCAGACTGACCGAAGGCTGAAAATACCAAAGGGATGAAAAATATCAGGCAACTTTTCAGCATTTCTGCATGTTCAACAACGTTGCAAAAGCCAAAGTCTGTCTGAGAAACAACTTAATTTATATCAGGTGCTGACTTTTTCCTCAATCATACCTTCAAGGTATTTATTTATGAAGCATGTGCTGGCATTCAGGCTTTGATGCTATCAGCTTCCTTTTGTTTAAGTATATTAGTTTATTTTAAGACTGTCAAAAGCGGTTAATTATACTTTGCAATCCAACAAGAAGTGACATAATATAACAAATTACCCGATCTGCTAATCCCCCAGGAACAATTGTTCTTACAACCACTCCACTCGACTTTCCTCCTACAATTCCAAAGCCTAATCCTGAACCATCGTTAATCAGCTCAACGTCTTCAATGTGGCCCCAGTGAATCTGCAATTAATAAAAACAGGAGATTTTAATTTCGGATGGTCGTTAGCATTTCTCACTTTCACATGTAAGCAGGAACGGAGAGAATTAATCAGAGCAATTTTCAGTCTCCACCCCACATGCTGGAGATCTGTGGGATTTTGTTCACTCAGCTCCATTTCCCCATAAATGCACAGTGGGATTTCTCATCCTCTTTTAAACACGCACTTTGTCCTCCCCTTTCAGGATAACAGGATACCAGGAAAAAGCTTGACCAAGAAAAAGCAATTTTAAAGATTTTCCTGCCAGGATGAAAAGTATCCTTTCAGTTTTTCATAAATCCAGAGTACTGCAAACAAGAGGGGAAAAACAGAGGCAAGGAGCTTGCGCTGGCTCGGCTTTCGCTCAGCGCTGCCCAAATTCTCATTTCTGTTATTTCACTTACACACTCTGAACACCACCATTCAGCACTGAATTAATAGCACAGCACAATATTCTGCCATACTGGATTGGAAGCAAATTTCTGAGCTACACTGTACCGTGACCTTATGTTCTACAAGACAATCTGAAAATAACAAAGCTGTTAAGCAACCCAAACCCAGCCAATGTTTCTGTCAGATTAATATCTCATACAGGCCCAAATGCAGCAAAGTAGGCAGATTTAAGTCTTCTGCGAATAAAGGATTTATTAGCATACTGAAAATCTTTGCCAAAGCCAGTTAAATATCATAAAAGAAGTTTAAAGACCCCCTGCAGAGATATATATTTGTATTTTATTTTGTTAGTCTGTTCAGCGCAGATCTTTCAATGAAAAAGCAGTTAAAATTTAATTCTTTAAAATTTTCAGTGCAATAAACAATATTGATTATCCACTAAAACCTTCAGATTTCACTACCTCTGTAATAATCACGAGGGAAATAATTACTAAGAATAAGGAAAAGCACTACTTTTACGCAGATTTTCATCAAAATCTTCTAGCATAATAAATTCAAATTCCAATATTGCAATCCCTGGGTTTGGGTGTGCAGTTTGACCAAATTCAGGGAAGCCACCTGGACCATATGGGTGGCACACAGATGGAAGTTCAGCCCTGGTTTATTACAAGTCCCAGTGACAAGCTCTCCTTTTGTCACAAAAACAAAAGGCTTCCCAATCACTGAAATTCAGGGAAAAAAAAACCAACCAAAACAAGCTGATAAATAAACAGGGATTGAGAGGTTCTTTAACAGATAAATTGTGTTTGTTTTTTAAAACAAAGACAAGGCTTTTTGGTGTGAGCAGCGCCAGTTTAAATTGGCTGGGCTGCTTCAAGCAGTGCTACATGGCAGGTTATGTTTACTCTCTTTTAAGAGGTAATCAGAGCATCTTTAATTGCTGAGCACAAGTAGTTTTCAGCTGGGTATACTCATAAAATGCCTCATCCAGCCTGCGCTGAACAGACCCTGCTGATAAGAACATGGTGATCTACTAAAGCTTCTGCTATCCCATAAAATCCCAGGATCTGTTTTATACCAACTCCAGGCAGCTTTGCAATGGAAGCCCTGAGTCTGAATGAAATGTCATCACTTATAAAATCTGATTAAAGCAAAAAATCCCTCTACGTAAAACCTGCTAACACAAACACTTAGGAACCACGGGAAAAAAATAAAAATACCCAGCCCAGCTCAAAATCTGATTTTGACAGTATTACAACAACTCACAGTCTCAGGTGGATTTACATCACTTAATAAGGCAGTTCTGCTGTTCCCTTGAAGTGGCTCCCGAGCCACCACCAGATGCAGGGATCCTGTGGATTGCTGGAGGAGGGCAATGGCGTGCTGATGGGAAATGTTCTGATCCAATGGCGTGCAATTAATGGCCAGTATGTGGTCATTTTCCCTCAGTCTTTGATCCCTTAACAAAACATTGAAAGCCATTTTTTAATGCAGCACAGTGACTTCACGTCAGGCTCGTGTAATTGAAACATGAACACAGAATACACCGGTTAAATGTTGATGTGTTTTAAAAAATCTGCTTGTTAGGGTGCCTTCACCAGCTTACAAACTTCATTCAATGCACACTGTTCTGAACTGCCCAGCCACATTTTGCTCCAGTTTTGTCGTGGTACAGAAATTTGCTCAATTCTTTACTTTGCTTCTATTCAAAATTTAATCACAATTCCCTCATCCTTTCCTGATGATATTAAACTACAAAGCAGAGAAAAAGTATTTTTCTAGTTACACAATAAACTATGAACTATCCTTCATTATGTTTAGCACTACATGATGCCATCTCTAAGTACTCACAAAACTTAGGCTTTGATGCTGTTCTGTGCCATTATTTAATCTAAAGATTGATGTGCTGCGTATTTATATTTTACTTAAAATTTATAGTATCAAGCTTTGGACATGAAACTTTCTTGGAGCAACACACAGTTCAGTTGCTACCTTGAGATAATATAAATTTCACAGTTAATTCACCCCAGTGATGAATTTAGATTTGTGACAAGAGAGAAACCATCACTCATCTCCTTTGTTAAATATTCATTCTGAGCACGAGACCAAACTGTTACACAGACAGACACTGCCTTCAAAGCTCTGTAGGAATCCAAAAAAAGTCTCCAGGAGATCTTGTCTCAGAAGCAAAATGGGAAGCATGCTGGGGAAATTTATAAACTCCGAAACAATATAACTGCACATCTTAACTAAGGCATTTGAAACTTCCTTTTCATCGTGCCACGTTTAAGACGTTTCCCAGAAATCACTTTCTTCGAGCACTAACCATATTTCAGATTCTCTCATCAAAGCAAGTGAGCAGCAGGTCATCAAATCCTAAAGTGAGATATTCACCCTCCTTTGACATCCGGATCAGTCCATCTGTCTCCACTTTGAAAGAGCCTTAATATGCTTTTCTTTAAGTGTTCTCTGGTGTGTTCTCCGCGGGCCCATCGCCATTATCATTCCAACCTCTCCCCACTCTTTTTGTCATCCTGTGTTGGCACTTCCTGACATGTGTTATTTAAAAAGTGACACCAGTGACTTGAAATCTAGACACGTTTTCTTGAAACATAATTCCAAGCACTGCGTTTGTCTCATGCCAACTCTGGTGGTTTTTACAATCGCATTTTATTTTTAAAGAGTTGCTCTGCCTTTTGTTGTTGGGTGAAAACCCACAGACAATACAGGAAGAAACTGCCTGAAGCCTCGATTCTATGATGACATCTGTGCAGGGATCTGTCAGGAGGAGTGGATCTAAATTTACAGAGGAAACAAACACTAAAACCAACTATAAATAGGGCATTGTCAGAGGCACATAAATAAAGGAAAAATGGAGCGAAAAAAAAATATTTCAGGGACACAATGCATAAAAATTAAAAAAGAATCTAATTTTCATTTTCTTTGTATTCTTTTCTGAGTTTTCTTTTGTTTTTTCAATCAGGACTCAAGATTCTCCAAAGTGAGTCATGATTTCTGGAAATTCCATTTATGAAAGGCTCGGATATTTAAAACTCATCTGAAAACCTGATCCTCAAAACATGAGTCCCTTTAGCTGAAAAGCCAGAATCCAAGATACCACCACCCAAATAACCCACCAGATAACCCAGACAAACATGTTATTCTGATAGAGTTTTTCAATGTGAAGGTCATGACTTCCCCCTTCATGGAAAATACAATTTTCCAGCACAATTATGAAGATCTCACCTGTCAGCTATGCTTCCTGGCTGGACTTCCTTGACAAAGATACCAACTTCTCCCAGGCTGGGATTTTTAAGGGCAACCACACTAAATCCAAGACCTCCAACAGAAGGTTTATCAATCGTTATTGATTCTATTTGTCTTCCCTAATAAAACAGGAGATAAAATGATTTACTAATTTTCAATGCAACAGAAAGAACCAGCTTAAAATTTATGAACACTGGGAGAATTCTTCTCCTCCTAAGACTAAACAAAGGCAAAACACCGAATATGTTATTTCTATAAAAGCTCCTCCATTTATTATTTTTAATATAGCAACGTATTGGATATGCAAGCACTCTGAGGTTCTGAAACCTCAGGGAATTTAAGAGCTGCTTTCACACTTCATTCACATGATGAGATGAATTCCAAACTGGATGAGAACTATGAACGAAGTGCTGTCTAGAGCAATATATATGGGATTTCTGGAAATGCTGTATAGCTGAGCTAAATTACTTGTCTTTTGGCTCCCCTTGCCTTTAATGCTGATTTTTAGGTGTGCATTCAAAAGACTGCAACTTTTAAATAAAGAAATTAATTTCCTTCCCCTTCTTGCAGCTTCACACTTTTACTGCTAAAAAAAGTTTGCTTTTGCAACTGCCTGCTTTTCAGTTCTAATACAAGATTGCTGGGGTTGTTTACTGGGAAATGTTACTGGGAGAATGCACTGCTATTACAGCCCTTTTATTCCAAATAACATGCAGCCTTTACTGCTAAATCTTATCTCTGATGAGTTAATGACACACTAATGAGCAGAGTAATGCTCAAAATATTACAGCTACATTAAGATAGTCAATTAGCAACAGTTACTTAATATAGAAAGGCATGAGTAACCAATTAAATTAACAGTTCAAAGTAACACAGAACAATACATTTGTGGCATAAATGCCAATCCAACGTGGGTGGATCTCTGCACCTGTACAAATTCTCAGGGAATTTGGTACATTGCATCTGTCTGGCAAAATTAAGACATACTAAATAAAGAGTTAAATAAAATATTCATGCTCGTTTTTTAAATCTTTTGCACTGTTCACAAAGTTGGTACGTTTCCAATTTAAAATGTACTCGATAAACAAGTGCCTCCATCAAAACAAGTTTCTGCTGAAAATGTCCATTTTCAATTAAGTGTCATCAAATACCAAAAATGTCTTCTGGCAACTGGAATTTCCTTCCCCTGTCAGTGCATTTGGTAGAAAATAAAACAGAAAATTGGCAATGGAAGTTAAAAAAAAACCAAAAACAAACCAAGCCACTTCCTATTGCTGACATTATCTTCCTCAGGGAAAAAAAGTTCTCAACGCTTCTACTCCCTCCTGGTTAGGAGGCCTCCAGACACACAACAAAAAAAGAAGGTGAAATGCTACAAAGTGAAAAAAAAGTTCGGTTCACTAAAGCTGAGAGCCTTACCTTTGCCATTTGCTGGATGATCATGTTAAATTCATTAACTCCCAGGTTGGGAGTGAAGGCTGATGCTTTGGGTCCAGGTGAAGTGCAAGGTGTCCCAGCAGAGACTGATTTGTCAGCAAACACCAACAGCCCCCTCTTGGTAAAATCAAAATCCACTGAGCGCTCAGGAGGCATGTAATTGAGCTGTTGAAAATGAACAAAGGTGTGGAAAAACTCTTAAAAATAAAAAGGTTTTTTTCACAAATCCCTGTCTGTGTGCAGACTGCCAAAGGAGCAAGAATACCTGTGTTCATATATTCCCATTTACACAAATATAAAGTGGATTTCACCTGCATAAATCAGGTAATGTTAATATATAAGCTATAACAAGCTACCATATACAATTTAAACTGCTTTTCAGGAGTTCCCTGAATGTTTCAGCTGCGTTTCTACTCCACTTTTCTCTGTTTCTTTCATGCTTCTCCTCTACCTGTGCCCACCGTGGTATTCCAGAAACAACACATACAAAAGCACCAAACACTACAGAGGCTCTCAAGCACTGCTGCAACTCTTAGGGAAACCTATAGAGAATTCTGGCACAAAAATTCAAATATTTTGAGTCACTCAGGAGCCTGAGGCCTGGTCTGTATTATCCCCTTCCAAGAGCAAGTCTAAGATACAAACAAACTACCACTGAACACACTATCACTGCTAGAACCTGCACTTCTAATCCTCACTGACAATGAAGAAATGAAAAACATTCCTAGTGTGACATAACAAACTGGAAAATCCCATCCTGAATGAAGCTGCCCATGCTTAAGTAGAATTACAAGAAAATCTAAGTTTTCTAGATATGAGAATTCTGAACATTCTGTATATAAACCCCTCGATGCCACAGTCACTTCTTAGATACATTTGCATTTTCATTTTCTACGCTTTATTTCCCAATGCACTCTTGCTCAAATTAGCAGGGACTAAGTGATACTGTCTTTTGGGGAGGAAAAGATGCTGCCAGCGAGCTGATAAACAGCACTTAGCTCCTGTGAAAAACAAAGGATCCCAGATCCAACCCTGCTCAGGACTCCAAGCACTGGAGCTGATGTCTTTTGCAGATGTTTTTTTTTTTTTCCATCACAACCCTGCCTCTCCTGCATCCCTTTCAAAGCACGCTGCCCCATGACCTGTTTGTTGCAAAACCACTTCTCATTTCTACAGACAGCAGCCCCACAGAAGAAAAAAAGGCCCAACACCATGTTACAGCTTATTAATGAGAGCACCCTCGTTAACTCACATGCCCACACATCCTGATTCAAGTTCCACTCGCCCAGAGTTATCATCACACCAACAACAGTAATTTTACACTCACTTGTTCCTTCAGCTGCTTGATGGATTGCTGGAGAGTCAGGATCTGGTTGAACAGGGGGCTCCTGAGGGTGTTCCTTAGGACAGCCAGGTTTTCCTGGTGCTGGAAATCCCTTTTCTCCTGCAGCTTTGCCTGCAGCCGATCCAGGATCTGCAGCACCTGCTGCTTATCTGCACCACAAATGAGCCCAGGTTAGGATTGGAGCTTCTTTGCTCAGTGCTCAGCAAAAGGAATCACTTTCACACCACGTACCTGCTGCTGGATTTTCAGGCATGTTGGGCGTGTTTTTGGAATTGCTCAGAACAACCTGGCTGATGCTTAAAAATAAAAAAAAAAATCAAATAAATAAGTAATATATCAAAACAGAAGAGTAACATTTGATTAATGCAACAATAAAATACTAAGCTAACTACATCAAATATAATTAAAAAAATACTGCTACCCCCTGTTGTTTATCCCAAGTATTTAACAGAGCTCTCGACACAGCCTGAGCATATCCAAAAATTTTTCCTCGTTCCACGTGCTTTTCCTTTTCAGTTTGTTTTCATAGCCTGAATTTTTATTCATATTTGAAAGCATTGTTCATATTTCTTCCTGTGTGTGAAAGGAAAAGGAAGAAAACCAAGACAGAGATATGTTCAACCAAATTATTTTGAATATTGACATGACAGTTGTGATCTTCACAGATATACACAGAGCTAATCTACCCATTATTTAGAAGATAATTTCTACCTGATCATTTGTAGACAGTATTCTTATCATGACAGCTCATCCCTGCTGGATGGCAATACAGGTGAAACTTTGTGTTTCCATATAAAACAATGAAGTTTCCTCCACTCATGGGACAGCACAGAAGTAAAGCCCAAAATTGGGCATATTTATCCCTACTCCAGTACCTTTCTAAGGAGGTCAGTTCTAATCACAGCCTGATTCACAACAGGTGAAGGAAGCCTGTTCTCCTGCAGGTGTTTGCTTTTCTTTCCTACACACATGAACAGCAAAATATCCTTTATTAAGCATTTAGGGAGAAGATTATCCTCTCTCCCACTCCTCCACAGTGCCAAACAGAACAGGTCTCCAACTGGGGCTGGGGCCTAATGGCAGCATAAAAACAACAGACTTGCAATTAGCAGAGATGATAAATTTGTACCCTTGCTCACATGTTATTAAGCTGATGTGGAGCCTGTCATTCTGAAATCAGGGCAGCTCTACCAAACAAGATTCCTTCACTTGGTACAAGCTCCTCTGAAAGAAGTCAGCCATTTAACAGCACCATTTACATAATTTTAATTCTATCCAGTATGTAAGTGTGTAATTTCCGAATAATATATTTGGAATTATTTTGGAGCAGAATTAGCCACATCCCTCTCTCTAAAGAAAAGCTTTCTTTTTATTTTCAGTTGCAGTTCAAGAGGAGCAAGGGTCATTTGGTGAATGTGACACCAGGGTAAGCACATTCCAGGGGCTCTCTCCCAGCAGAACCTCTGATCCTTTCTGCTCTGCCTCTGACACTGTGCTCACACTGAAAACATTTGGAATTCTGGAAGGACACTGTTGTATTTACCAAAATTTTAATTATGCAGGTGAGCAGCTTCCCTTCTCCTGCAGTGGCAGGTTAAGTTGATTCACCTAATGGGGAAAAAGAAAGTGGATGGAGGCGTGTCACAAGTCACAGTTTCAGATTTATGCACCCTTTGCTGTGCATATCCAAGCAGCTTTGACTCCTGCAGGAATTCCTGCAGAACTTGGTGTGGTTTCCACCCAGGGCCAGGCAAAATGAGTCGCTTTGCAAGACGCTTAACAGATTTAGGAGGTCATTTTAAATCAAACTCTTAGCAAGAGTTGAAGCAGCAAAGCCATAGAACCCTCTGAAAGATTTTCAGGAATGCATCTGAACTTCTGGAAGTGCTGCAGCTTTATTTTCTTTTCCATTCGAAGTAAAACACTTCTAAGAGCACAGCAGCCTTTGATGGTGTGCTGAGAGCTGATTCTGAAGAGCAGATGAAAACACCGTTTCCTTACACACTCCTGAGTCTTCATTAAACCAAAAAGACAAAACTCAACCTCCTCGACTGAAAATACTGCATGAACCTTAACAAATCAGGACAAAGAATATGGAAATTTGTTCTTTCTTCCTGGTTTAACTTCCCTCCATTCACTTCCCTCCTCTGTTTTTCTACCTCACATCAGCAGTTAAAAGAGGGAAAAAAAAAAACTCTAAAGGGAGCGAACCAAAATGAGAAAGGGATGGAAAATAACTTCAGTGAGGAAAAGTGACTTGAAACACCTTTAAACCAGCAGTGGGGTGAGGAAAAGATTAAACCCAGAGAAGAAATCCAGCATGGCAGGAAATAACAAGGACTTGACAGCACCGTGCCCACCCAAGAGCCAAAGCCAAGAGGCTGCTCCAGCTCCCCTGCCCTCTTTCATGCATTTATTCCTCCCTTCCCATTTTCCATTCAGCTGATCCCACAGTGAGCTGGAACAGGGAGCTAAACACTCAGAAAAAAAATCCTTCACGTTTTGGTGGTGTGAGCTTTGTGCCCAGTCAGCTCTGAGCTGCCAGCACTGGCAGGAGGGGGACAAGAGGGGATGTGGCCACATCTCACAGCAGGACCATGAGAAACACCCAACCCCACTCCAAAACAGCCCCCAAGTGCTGAGCAAACAATCCCCAAAATTAATCTTTTATCCATTGCAGAGGGTGTAACAAGAGCAATTATGACAACGGGGACTGACCCGACAAAATCAGAGATTTTAATTTAAGGAGAAGAATTATAGGTAAACATCTTGGCTCCATCCAGGCAGAATTTCTCTGGAGAGGGAGGTACAAAACAGGAGGAAGCAAACAAGATTAAAAAAGTTTCAGCTTCTTGCTTGAGCAGTCCAAGTGTCCCTAAGAGCCACTGCAGGCCACTTGTGCTGGTGGATGCTCAAGTGGATCTCAGGTGGTTGAATAACAGCTCAAGTTTACACAGTACTCTGGGGTTCCTCGTGATCAGAGCTGACCTCCAGACAGCTTGCAATGCTTTTTAGTGATTTTTTTTTTGTGCAATATGCTAAAACCACATTCAGTATTTCTTTATTCTCTTTTCTTCCATAAGAGAGTGGGGGAAAAAAAAAATAAAGCAAACAGCTCCTTCTGGTGTGAAGGGGTCCCTGAAAATATAAACTAATTCAGAGTTTTCAGTTCATGGAGAATTGAGGACAGGGCTCTAAGACTGGCTTTTGGGCACCAGAGAAACTCACAACAAAATTGATCTCTATGTCTAAGAGCCCAAATAGTTTATCATAAAACATTCCCCAAACACACTCTAAGTCCAGGCAGAGTGTCAGCAAACAGTTGATAAATTAGAAAGTCCATTCTTAGGTGTTAATTTTGAAGAATGACCCAAAACACTTCAGTTTGTCCTGTTAAAATCAGTTCATGCACTCCACATTCCGCTTCCTTAGCTCCAGTCTTCTTCAAATTCTATAGGTGCTCATTTATCTCATTGGAAACCTCAATTCAACATTTATGTCATAGCTTCCCACACATCCATAAAATCATCGAGAAAATGATGAATTTCAGAAGGTTGAGTGTTTTCTAACCCCAGGACAGCATCCACCTGGGGTTCCACTGTCTTCACTTCTGAGAGCTGAACCCAACGCATCCGAGGGAGTGGGAAAGCTTCAGGAGGTTTTATATGAAATCCCAAGACTTGGATCTTCTTCAAAAGCAACATAAGGAAAAAGGAATTCCCCCATGCTGGTGCCAGCAGAGGTCATCAGCAGAGCTGAAAGGTTTAAGTCTCCCACTGCCATCACCCCCTGCCTGATGCCTGCCACTTGCACGGAAACACGAAGCACTCAGTGCATCCCAGAGCCAGAGGGGAACACATCCCAATATCCCATCTGCAGTCCTGACAAACACCTGCCCTCCACAAAGGGCTGCTGGAAGCTGGAAATTGAGAGCTTTGCTGCTGGGGTCTGGAGGAGGACACAGTTCAGCCAGCAGAGATTCTTCTGCCCTTCTTCCCCACCATCCACAATCTCTTCTGCCCCATGTCCTTGGTCTCCAAACACCTGCATCCCTCCAGGAAAAGTCCAGCCTCATGGGATGCTCTCCCTGCTGGAACCTTTTGGGATATTAAATCCACAAGTGGTAACTAATTGCTGCTGTTTCTCAAAGGCTTCTATCAGGGCAGCCTCAGCAGCCTGCCACGGGAACAGCCAAAGGGCTCATCCCCATCCAAAGTCACCTTTCTGCACTAATGCAGTTAGAATTTTCCCTGGCCCTGTTATCAGGAGTGACTAACACGGTGCATATCGTCCTTCTCATCACAGAGACCTCTGACTTGGAAAGTTTCAGTTTAATAGTTGATCAAAGCAAAAGCAAGGGAAAACAGCATTTGATAGTGTGATCTTAATACTAAATTGTCCTAACATGAAATCAGCTGTAACTTCAGATACTCAAAATTTTATAGTTCACACACCATCAAGTGACTCCATACTGTGAAAAAGCATTATTCTAACAGGTATTTTGCTGTCTTACATTTCATGCTCAGTTTTACCTATATTGTACAGAAAAATTCAATCAGACCAAGCATAGCCCACACACACCTTTCCTCTGAAACCACCTCTGCTCTGTGCAATGCTACAGATTTACAAAAATGCTGTCGAGCACACACTGACTGCTCCAGGCACTTGAGAAGGAAAAAAACTGAATACTTCTGTGAGTACCTGAACAGAGGTACACCACTCATCTCCTGGGTACAGTGGGTCACAGTTAAATACTGTTAAAAATAAAAAAATACTGCGTGGGCAGACTGAGTTTTACACACTATTAGAGACTACAGGAGGAGGTCAGTGAAGAAAATCCAGCACTCTGCACCTGTGATTACCAAGTTTCGGTGCAGATCAAGGGGAGCCTTACTCACTCTCCAGGTATGGTAACTTTTAGCAAGCAGAACCTGAATTCCTCAGGACTTCAGCCTCCAGGGAAGCGCCTGGGTGGGTTCTCTGCTGTCTTACAGAAGTTAGAACGCACACCAAAGCTGCTCTCCACGAATCAAAAACACTGTTCAGAAACCTGTTCTCATGGAAAACTTGTTTCCAATATCTAAATGTTGTCATTGCCAATAAATCCTAGGTACTCTGATGACAGTGTACACAACTAACAAACTACGTGGAACAGAGCTGTTAGACCTGGAACCACGCTGAACTTCCAAGGGTCAAAAATTAACAAGGAATGCGGAAGAACTGTTTTCCCATTAACCACCAGTAAACAAAGCAAAAACCTGCTCTGCTAAGAATCTCTGGATTGACAGGCACTTGAAGGGAAGTGTTGCAACAGGTGTGTTACTTCCCTCCTCTCCTCATCCTGAGCCAGCCTCTCTGAGCAATGGAAACTGTTTGCACAACAACACAACACCAGGATGACTCCAGTGCTATGGGAGCCTTTGGCTGCCATCGGGAGCCACACAGCCCTGCCCTACTGGGGTGTCAGGGACTTGTTGAGGACCCTGGTGCCAGCAGGGCTTTCAGATGGGGGTCTCTGGCTGAGTGCAGGCTGCTATCCTGGCCATGGTCAAGATGCAGTTCACAGGTCTGGCTCGGGAAGCAGAAGATGTTTGAAAACACTTAAGAGAATCCCAGCACGGGTCAGGCCGAAGGAACCACAGTTGGGTCATCTGGTCCAACCTCCACGCCAAAAGCAGGGCCATCCCTAAGCACAAGGTAAAGGATTGTGTCCAGACCGTTCTGGAATGCCCCCAGAGAGGGAGACTCCACACCATTCCAGTGCTCTGGCACCCGTACAGGAAAGAACTTCATCCACAAATCCAGGCGGAACTTCCTGGGCATCAGTTTCTACCCACCGCCTCTTGTACTATTGCTTGGCACCGCCAGGCAGAGCCCAGCTCCATCCTCTTGGCAGGCTGGAATACTTGTTACAGATAAACACCGATTTTTACCCCCTCCGGACATTCACGCACGCATTTCACCGGGGGATCCACACCGCCGCGTCCGAAGGGGAATTCACAACACCACGCCGAGTGCCCGTGCTCCCTTCCTATCCCATCCCAGCCCATCCCGTGCCATTCCCGGGGCGGGCGCGGTCGGTGTGGGCTGGGATGGGATAGGAAGGGAGCACGGGCACTCGGCGTGGTGT
>JAHLSL010000008.1:2413886-2457888 GCA_025920805.1 Petroica traversi
GCCGCTCCGCTCCTCCCCGGATCAGCTGACGGCGGCGGCGGTCCCGTCATGGCCGCCCGGAGCGGCGTGGCTGAGGCGCTGGTGCTGCTTCTCCTCTGGTTCGCAGCCCTGGAGGGAGCGGCGGGCTCGGAGCCGCCGCTCAAGTGCGAGGAGCTGCGGCTGGGGCAATATCCTGAGCGGGGCCGCGCTGGGGCCGGGGTGGGATCGGGGGCGGTTGTTGTGGCGATGGGCCCGGTGTGAGGGGGGAGCACCGCTCGTGGGGAGGGGAAGGGGCGATGAGGGCCCTGAGGTGCCGGGCAGGGCGGGGGAGATCGGGGAAAGCCTCAGGTTGGGAGCACCGAGGGGGTCTCGGCTGGCAGGAGCGGGACAGAGCTTATCAGGGTGCGGGAACTGAGGGCACGGCCTCAAAGCTGCGCCAGGGGTGGTTAAGGTTGGACATCAGGAGGAATTTCTTCACGAAAAGGGTGATTCGACATTGGAAGGGGCTGCCCAGGGATGTGGCGGAGTCCCCATCCCTGGAGGTGTTCGAAGAACGACTGGCTGTGGCACTCAGTGCTCTGGTCTGTGTGACAGGATGGGCATCGGTCACAGTTGGACTGGATGGTCTCAGAGGGCTTTTCCGACCTAATTAATTTGTGATTTCTCGTGGTACTGTGTGTGCCCCAGTGCATGCACGGGGTGTCCTTCAGAGAGATTCCCATGGGATGAGAGAGCCTGCTCTGCCACCACGCTGCCTTATTTATTATTTGCAGGAGCGAGACGTGGAGACGTTGCCATTTTATTATGGAATAATGTGTTCCTATGCCTTGCACAGCTCTGAGGAGCAGGAGGTGTGAGGCTCCTGGCTCTCCAAGGCACCTCTTGCCCTCCCCAGAACATGTTGGTTGATGGCAGCTGACAGTTTTTGATGATCGAAAGTGTCAGGAAAGCAAATCTTGGAAAAGCTTGCTTCATCTCCTGCTTTACTTGGCTGTGGGAGTTGAGACCTCAGAAAGTCAGCTCCTGCTCAGTTTGTTCCTGCACCAAATTCCTGGCGTTTCAGTTGCTCATTTTTACGCGTTTGTAGAATTTTGTATGTTTCCGTGGATTAAATTTTTTCAACCAAATGCCTCAATTTCAAGGCACTGTGGCGTTTAAATTAGAGAAGGAGACCAGATGAGGCGGGTGCTACCTTGTTGCCTCCAAGTACAGAGGCTGTGACTGATAAATATTGTAGTTCCTTTAGGTAGTGCTGACTGCAGCACTAATTAAACGTGGGGCTTATGCGATATATTGGTGTATTAAATTGGATTAGCAGATTTGCTGCATGGTAATGTGCTGCTCCTCTTCTGGGGGGTGGGTAGGCACCAACATCAAGGTGCATCTTAAATCCTGGGGGTTTAAAGAGGGTGGAATAAATTACTGTTAAACCTGTTGTAGTGTTTGATATGAAAACTATTTTCCTCAATTACCTGAACATATATGTGTGATGAGCCTAAAATAGACAACAGCACACAAGAACCAATGAATTGCACAAATCACACAGCATATGGTAAGGATTTCTAACTTATATATTGATTAACTGTGTTTTTTCGAGGAAGTGTTCAATTTACACATTTGTGTATCTACTTGATGAGCTTTATAAAAGATTAGTAATATCATTAGTCTGAAAGGCCAGAACACTTGTGTGGATTGGGTGCCTTACTGAAAATGAATAAATTCACAGTCTCTGATTGGTACTGTTCTAAGTGAGGTTTCTGGTAAATCTCTTCAATGTGTGTTACACCCTTTAGGCTCTGTCCTGCACTACTGTGATTAAAACAAACCATTCCTGTCATACTGATTTTGCATATAATTATTAAAAGAATTGACATGTGACAGAAGAACAGCCTTCAAAATCTTCTAATTTCTGAGGGTTTTTTTCTTGAGGCAACATAGTGCCTTCCATCGCCACCAGGCTTTTGTGCATGAGGCTCTACTTTGAAAGCACATTTGATGTTCAGTTCCGACATATTTCAGAGTACAACAGAAAAATTCATAAATTGATTACTTGGTTTCCTACCTGTGCTTAACTTCTTTGATGTTTTCAGGCATTGAAATAAATCATCTGTGTTTGATAGCACAGGAAATTTGCTTTATGTGCACCTTTGTTTTAAAATCACAGAATTACAGAGTAGTTTGGGTTGTAAGGGACCTTAAAACTCATCCAGTCCCACCCCTGCCATGGGCAGGGACACCCAGGTTACTCCAAGCCCCATCCAACCTGGCCTTGGACACTTCCAGGGATGGGCTATAAAATCCATGTAAGATTTTTATAGCAGTTAAGTCCAGACATAATTCAAATCTTATTTTATTTTTTTGTCTTTGTGCAATATGGATAGCCATTAAAAAAATTTGTATCTTGCCTGTGTGTGTTACTGGAAAACCTGGAAAGAATGTTAAACCTGGCTTGCAGTTTTGTTGGAATTAACCAACAGGACTCACAAGTACTGAAAGCTGATATAAAGTGGGTGAAGGACTGAAATTTTTTCCTTTAAAACAACAGAGGGAGTGACAATATATTCTGGTAATATATTGTGAACTTCTATCAGGTGTGACTTTCTGCTGTAATTTCCACTTTGGTTCCTCTGCAAGTCAGGAATAATGGAATAATTTGGTTAGAAAGATCCCTTAGGAAGTTGCATAGTCCAACCTCCTGCTCAAAGCAGTGTTGGCACTGAATTCCAACCAGGTTGCTCAGGCCTTTGTGCAGTCAGACCCTGAAAACCTCCAAGGATGGTGATGGCATGACTTCTCTGGGCAACTTGTTCCAATATTTTGACTGTTCTCATGATGAAAATATTTTCTCTATGTCAACTTCAGATTTCTCATTGACTCATATTGAAGCCAGAGTGGAAATTACAACAGAATTGGGGCAGCAATTAGGTTTGTATGTTTTGCTTAATTTGCAGCAAGGAAAAAGTACAAGTTGGTGTTAGGACTGGCTTAAACAGTATTTTTAAACAAGTAATTGTGTGTGAACTGTGCTTTGTATCAAGATTGTTGCACAGTAGAACTTAATTTGTTTCATTTGTGTGTTGCTCTGGGTGTCAGTTACCACTTAATTTCAAATCATTTTTTGTCCTCAGTTCAGTGTCTGCCAGCACCAAATATTACTTGCAAAGATCACCTTGGCATAGAGAAAGTCTTCACGGGACATGAAGTTGGATTTTACAAGCCTATTGAGTGTCGCAATGTGTGAGTACTCTTTGGTTTTGAAAATCTGAAGTTTGTCCAAAATCCTATGATGTGTTGGCAGCAGGAAAATAGAAGTAAAACAGAACCGTGCACATTTTGCCCAGTAGTAAATCCTCTAATAAACACTGTAAGGATGCAACCCAGGGTCATGGAATAGTTTGGGTTGGGAGGGACCTTAAAGCCCAGCTCAGTCTGTCCCCTGCCATGGCCAGGGACACCTTCCACTATCCCAGGTTGCTCTAAACATGCATGTTCATAGGGAAATCTGTCTCTGTCTGCACATTTTTTTTGTTGTTTAGTTATGTTTGTCTCTTTGCTTTATGTTATTCTTTTAACTTTGCTTTACTTCATACTTTAGCTTGGCAAAATTGTGCTCCAAATGCCGAGGCCATGTTTCACGTGTGCTAAAAATCAGCACAGTTGCTGGAAGGAGCTGCTGGGGACACCCTCCATCCCCTTCCCTGACAGACCCCAGGACACCAGGGAGCTGCTCTGGGTTTGAGCTGCCTTGGACCAGTTCCCCAGTTTGAGTCACAGTACAGTGGCTCCAAGTGCCTGTGCCAGCACAGGGACGAGGGTGACTCAAGGATAAAACAGAGAGGACAAAGGAGGGCTGGACAGGGCTGTGCTGCTCAGTGCTTCACGCCAGTTTCAATGTGCCTGAAGCTGCAGCTGAAGCTGTACTGTGCATGAATTTCAGGGGAGCTTCAGGATCCCTGCAGTTCCCCCCAAAATCTAGAAGAGAAACTGTTCTCTATTTTGAAACATCTTTTGTGTTTAAGCCAATCCACCGTGTCTTTTAAGAGCCTGTTTGTGGTACATGAATGATGGACCTCGTTTTTCTAAAGCACATTGTGAGTGATGGAGAGCTCTGGATACCAATAAATGTTCCAACTGGCCAGTGCTAATGATCAGCCAGCACCTGTCACTACCATTTGTTTCCTCTTTTCCTGGGATTCACATTGGAACCTTTCTCTTTTGTCCTACTGGAATCTTTGAAAATTAAAATTCCAGTAATATTGGGTACTTCTTATCACTCTAGTGGGCAAACAACTCTTGCTGCTCAGTAATTTGCCTAACTCAGAAGTACAGCTCTGCCTCTTAGTTTCATAAATATTTTCTCTGTATTTAGTCTTCTCAGCAGTCAAAGCTCAGCAAACTGAAGAAAACATATTATTACATCTAATCAAATTTAAATGGCAGCGAAGTAGACGTCAGTCACATATTTGTCCAGAAACAATTGTGTTTCAGTCCCATCTGTGATGGGGGCTGAGAAGAAGATGAGCTGTACAAGTTTAATGAAATTGCTTCCTCTTTAGATTAGATGGTAATTCTTATGTTTGGAGATTTTTTGTATAAATATATTTTTGTTTTAGTGTATTTTCTAGAAACATTTTAAAGGTAGCTTTTCTTTGCTTTTATTTGTTGAAATCCAAGTCTGTAGGCAGAGAAATGTCATCCTTCTTACAGTATCTATTACTTGATCATGACTATTATTTATAATATATAATCTATGGTTACACTGCCAAAAGAACTTGCTGTGACTTTTCCAGTCCCACAACTGCTGGTATGGCAGAAAGAGAAGATAACCCTTTTTGGACTGAAAATTCTAGTAAAATACAACTGTGAATGTAGATAGAGTTACAGAAGCTTGTCCTTCACAATGTCCTAAAACCAGTAAAAAATGGCAGCAAGATTAATATCACCATCCTTCATCTGTTCAGTCACTGATGGACCTTTTATGAGGCACTTTGAATGTTACCTAAGTGTTAGAAACATTGTTTTAAGCAGGACTCCCCAGCTTAATATTACTACAATAGCCCTGCCTTTTCATCTGCTTTTTGGAGATTTTCCAGCATTGTACCTGAGCTTTGGTGGAAACTGTAACTGCACATCATTTAACCAGAAAATCAATTTGAGAAGGCATCTTCCCACAGCAGGATTGTCCCGACAGGGGGACAGCAGGTGAAGCTCTATCCCCAGCTTTTGGAAAGGACAAATCAGCAAGTTGTCCTTAGCCAAAACTGTAATTTAGTTCTGGTTGAGTTCTGGGATCCAGTTATTTTAGAGTGAGACCAGGAGATGTTGTATGTTTGTGTGAGTGGATGTGTTCAAGTTCATTTATCCTAGTAATAATTCAGGTTAAAACATGTAAGGTTGTTCCAACAAAGTACTGGGAGTCAGGATTGCTTTGGTTGGGCTTTAATCTGATGCTTTGGAGGTAGATGTTATTTTTTGGCCAAGTTCTAGAATCCCCCACATGTATTTTACTTAATATGTGCAGGCCCTGATGCTGCAGAGTTGAAATGTCCATTGTTCAAGTGCTGCCATTCCAGGGAAGGGGGCCATAGAATGATTCTCTGAAATTCATGAGGTTCAGGATGGACAGGTGTTTGAGCAGAGCCAGGAGACCCTGAAAGAGCCACCTACAGCAGCACCTGCTCTTGTCAGCTGCTGTGGAAGAGCTGGGAGGAAAATTTTTTAACATGGCAGCTGGAAGAAATGTATGCAAAAAAAAAAAAAAATAGAGGTTGAATGAGGCTGAGAATCATGAGAAAATCAAAAGAGGAACTGACAAGAAATTGCATCTTTTACCCAATTGTAGAAATTCCCTCAGATGCTCGAGAAGTATCATTTTCCTACTCAGTGGTTTACTCTTTGTGCAAGTTTTTGTCTGAAGGAGTGAGGCAAAGGAAACACAAGCAGCCTTGTTTGTTACTGTATTCTCATGCTTCCCCTTCATACTGATTTCTTCTGCCCATCAGTTTGATGTTGATGAGGTGGCAGAAACTGTCCTGCTTTTAAAGCATCTCGGTGCATAGGCAAGGACTCCGTTTATTACTGGTTGTGATCAGGAGCAAAATTAAACTGTGTTCCCATTTTTATGTAACAGCTCTTTTTAAGCTTTAGTGTCCTTGGAGGGCTGTTGACACTTTGTAGTTGATAAACAATTTCCAACAGTTTACCTCAAGTTTTAAATAAACCCATTAGTGTTCTTTACAGTGAAAACAAGGCAGTTCTAAAGATGATAATTTACGTTACATTAGGTTCCAGGAATGCCCTGTGTGTTCCATGTTGCTAATAAACACCAAGTAACAAATGCTGAGGTAAGAGTCATGATTTAATCACTTAATGTTGCCATTAGGTTTAAAGTCAGTGAATTCAGATAATAAGCAAAAAAAAGGTAGGTCTGTACTTGGCATTGAAAGTGCTTAATAAAAATGCTTGGACTTTTATCAGCTACTGTCTTTTTGAAACTGTTTTATTCAACTGTCAACCAAGAGTTTAATTTGGGCCTATTAAATAATTGCTGGCACACAGTAGTGCACGTATCAAAACAGTGAATGATTGAATATTTTTCAGTTCTAATTACATTTGGGTTTGCTGTTCAGGAGCTCGCTGTTCGCCGAGGCAGCAGTTGCAGCATTGAGAGCAATATGTTTTTAGCTCCCTTATTAGTGCAAAGTTCTCCAGCAGGGACAGCCCTAACAGGTGGTTTGGTGGCTGCATCGCTCCAGCTGTTGGCAAGAATGGTTCCAATTAGGATAAATCTGAAAAAGTCTGTTCTATCTGTTTATTTTGTATGACTAACCATGGGAAGCTTAACTTGAGAGCGCCTCTCTACCCCCGTGCATCTTTGTACTGTCAACAGTTCCTTTCATTGTGAGTTTGTGCCATTTACAGTGTAATGAGTGAATCCATGACTTACTCTTTTTGTTGAATCCTTCCTGCAGCTTCTTCAGCCGGTGGCCATGGTTCATTTCTCCTTCAGATCTCGTGGCAATTACTGTCTCTGCTGACATCTCACCTGCCTGTCCTGTTCCTCTCGATTTGGCTGCGTGTGAGACTAATGCCTGCAGACAGTATTCACACACCTCCTGCCTTCCTGGCCTTGTCTCAGTGGGGCTGAACTGTTAGGAAGTGCTCTGTGAAGCTGGGGATGGATCAGCAACTGAATTATGTCTTGACAAGAAATCATCATTTAGTCTCAGAATAATCTGTATTCTGCAAGGGTACACTTGAGTTGCAGCAGCTGAGGTTCCTTTATGGAGGATGCCTTCCCAGTTTGAAAGCTTAACATTATCAATTCCATGGCCGTTAATTGAAGATAAATAACAAGTCTGTTTTTTTTTTTTTTTAAACTGGAGCAGCAGGAAAATGAGTCACTACTTTAACAGTCAAAAGTATGAGGGGATATATTTTGCAGTCATTATCTACATTGCTTGTTTCTTTTGGCAGAAATGGATACTCCTACAAAGTGGCAGTGGCTCTGTCCTTATTTCTTGGATGGCTGGGAGCAGATAGATTTTATCTAGGCTATCCTGCATTAGGTAAGTTTATCCCTTAATTTTTTCTTTGAGGTAAAGCTTATTGTTTTGACTGAGTTGCATGTGTATACTCACATTTTGAGTAATTAAGGCTGACAGTCACAGTTTTAATATTTACAACTGGAATCCTTACTTTAATGTCAAGTGAGATAAAATGCTGCATTATCCTCAGCCTGCTCCTCTGTTGGAGTGAAGACAAATGGAGATACAGTACCCAGAGTAAAATCTTAGTAAGCAAATATGGTTGTTGCTGCTCAAAGTTTTGCTTTGCATTGATGTTTTACCACAGCATTTTTTGTGAGGCACTGGAGAAGAAGTGGCTTTGCCCCACTTTGCCAGGGCTTTGCCAGTGGCTTTGCCTCACGTGCCAGCCTTAAACGAGGCTTGACCTCACCAGGAAAAAAGTGTACAAATTTTGCAGTAAACCTGGTGTTTTGGGAGATGGAATTTATTCCTGCAAATGCACACCTTCAAGATAACTCATGGTGTTAATAAGAGTTCTGAAGAAGCTGGGATTTCTAATAAGACCTCTCTCTGGTTGGTGTTTTTAGGACCTGATTCCCAGGATGATGGTGCCACTGGGTTTTAAGTAATGGAAACACCTTTTAATGTCAGAGCTGCCTTCACTGGTCTTGTGTCTGAGCTGGACAAAGGGAGTGAATTTAAGTATAGATAGGGTGGAGCAATGATGTGGAAAAAGCTGTGTGTGTTGCTGTCACCTCAGCCAGAAATGTTGAGTTCTGCCCATTAAATGCCAACTCTTTTTAATGACATTATCTGCCCTTCTCTATAATCTTGATTAACATCCATGTCTTTTATCCCTGAGATTGTATAATTAGCATTTACTTTGTCCATCTGTAGCACAAAAAGATACATTTTTGAAAGCAGTCAATAAGGTGCATTATTTTTTTGTACCACTGGACTTGGAATAATAATTTGCAGTAATTATTTTTTAATATATTGCAGTAATATAGATTCATAAATCCTTAATTCTTTAGTAGAAGTTCTTTATGGCTGATGCTTTAACCCTACTGAATTATATTGTAGCCAATAGCCAAAGTTAATATTTAAAATTAAACTCTTCCAAAGCCAAGTTTTCGATCTTTTGAAAGGTAAAGAAGATAAAAGCTAATAGGTAAGAGTAGAAAAGCATAAAAATCAACACACTGGATTCTTTTACAGTGCCTGATTAGGGATTTTTTAGGTCATCTGTGCCTTGGCAAAAAATAGTTAAGGAAGGTTAATAGCATTGAAATCTTTTTTGCAAGTGCAATGAAGACTGTGAGCTCTTTGGTTTATTTTTTTCCCTTCTCTTTTGTTTAAAGAGCACACAAATACAAACAAGCTATTGAGTATGAAGAAATCAGGAAGGCAACCTCTTCCTCTCCCACACACTGTGAACTAAACCATGAGTTATTACTGCAGAACACCACTATTTTTTCCCTCCATGCTTTAGAGCAGTTTATTTTCTCAGTGTGATCTGCTTGTAGGGAGAGAAGTGAGGAGGTGGAAAAAACCCCAACTTTACCCTGCACTCCAGAAATAAATGCCAGGTTCAGAAACAGTTCTCCTCCATCTAATTCCTTAAGTAAAGTGGAGCTGCAGCAGAGGTGAGAAATCTGCTGGATTCCTTAAATCCCAGCTGGCAGGGACACCTTCACTGGATCAGGCTGTGCAGGGCTCCATCCAACCTGGGCACTTCCAGGGATGTTCCAGGGGCAGCCACAGCTTCTGTGGGCCCACAGGGCCTCACAGGGAAGGATGCACATGGACTTTTCTTCCATGTGAGACAAATCCAGGCAGTGGGATGCTCTCCCAGGGTGGATGGAGTTATTCCTCTCCTCTGCCCCATATGCAGCCCCACAAACAGGAGAGGAGCTGATTTGTGGGACATGTTGCTGTTTTAAAGAGAGGGAATTAACCAAGATCTTTGCCTGAAATAATGCTCACAATATATATATATAGTTCTCAATGGATTGTATTCATTGTTCAAGAAACTATTGGTGTTAAAAAAAATTGAATTTCAAGGCAGCCTCTTCTTTCTGAAGGCATTTTCCAAATGAAGTCTGCCTTGCAGGACAACATCCAATAAAACATTCATCTGTCAGTTGCTATTCCCATATATTTTCTATTAATCTTTCATTTATTTGTATGAAAACCAACATTTTTGAATACCAGCTAAAAGGAAGTGTTTATATATTTTTATATATATTCAAAATAAATTCATATTTCAGCAAAAATATAAAAATTATACAAAGGATTGTTTTCCAAAGTTGCATGTTGTGAAAATCAAATCAATATGTGCTGCAACTCATGAGGGGGTAGAAAGTCTCTTTCTATTCACAAGCAAATTTTGCTCAGTGAAAGGCATATTTCAATAACCTGATTATCAACTTCTGCCTTTCCTTGTTTAAGAATATTTATGCATAAAAAATAGTTAATATTTAAAATCTTCAAAGTGCGTTCAGGATGTAGAAATATGAATATGGGGTTTATTTTTCCCCTTAATAATTAAAGAAATTTAACTTTAGGTCTTCTTCTAGGTAGATGTATATGTATATAAACACACACATTTTGTGGGATGAGGAGAGAGTTTGGATGTGATTGCCACCAGTGGTTAAATCCCAGTGATTGCTTAAAGCTCCATTAAATTTTACTTCTCTTTTTTAGGTTTGTTAAAGTTCTGTACTGTAGGGTTTTGTGGAATTGGGAGCCTAATTGATTTCATCCTTATTTCAATGCAGGTAAGTCAGGACTTCAAAACAAGATGCAAATCCATGTTTTTTAAAGCTTTGATTTGATTACTAACACTTTGTTAGTATTTTGTCTCTAAGAGCCATTAGGTGTTGAAAAATCAAGGCATTTCTTTTGGCCATGTTTGTAGATTGATGTTGTAGAATACAGACACAAAATATCAATATATTTGCTGTTGGAATTAAAAATTAGATTAGCCTTCTATAGATACTTACAATGAATAACATGGAAGCTACAGCACCATAAATTCCAGTGATTAGAACCTCTTTATGAAGGCAGAGTTGGACTCAGCATGGGATGTCCTGCTGATCCCAGAATCCCCAAGTTCTGTGTTTGTGTGTGCTTTATGCTGATTAAAGAAGACATTGCCACCTTCATTTTCCACCTCTCCTGCAAATTCAGGTCCCACATCACCTGAGAGCTGGGACTGAGGGTTAAACCCCCAGCTGGAGTGACACCTTGTGACATCATGAAATTGCCAAATTGTTTTATTCAGCAGTGCAGCCATTTAGCATGGATTGCAAATGGGCTGTGATGGACTCAAAATCCATTGTGGATATGGGAGTTGTTTCTGTGTGTTTGTAGGAAAATATTTTACAAGTGTGCACTTTGTATCCATCTTTTGTATGCATTCTCCAGTTCCTTTCTCTGCTGTAGCAATGATCTTGCCTCAGAGCACTTAGAGATCCAGTTGAGAGTATCTTTCATCTCTCCTTGTTGATCTCCCTGGTGACTCCACATCAATTTAGCACTTCCACAACAAAAACTCCACGATCTTCCCTCCTCCTCTTCATTCCTTACCTGTTCAGTATTTCAAAGACACTTGTCATCAGCCTAATTCTCTGCTGCCGACCCTCCTTTGTTCAGGAAAAGTGGTTTGGAGCCCACTCATTTGTTAGGCTGGTTTTGTGCCTCAAATCCTCATCGGATTAGCTGAGTCCCAGTGCCTGGCTGTGGAATTTGGTTGATTAGAAGCCCAGGGGAAATGTTCCTTCTGAGACAGCGCTGGCTAAAACAGTTAAACTGCAGCATAACTTCAAAATAAATCTAGTTTCTGTTTGACTAATTAAGCATGACTAATTTTATGATGGGAAAATTAGCAGTAATTGAGACATTAGCACAAAGTATATATTTCACTTCATATTGCAAAGTCTTGGTTCTCTTTTTTCCCCTCCTGTTGCAGATCGTTGGCCCCTCCGACGGCTCCAGTTACATCATCGATTATTACGGGGCCAGGCTGACCCGGCTCACCATCACCAATGCAACCTTCAGGAAAATGCAGACCTATCCCTAACTCTGGCAGGGGGTGGCACAAATCCATAGCTGAAGCTCCTTTTGATTTCCAGTGGTGCACTGGAATTGCTGAGGATTTACTGATTCCCCCCCCTCGTTGGACGGAGTGTTAAAGGCACGGTGAACAAAGATGATAAAATATGGAAGTTCCTCAAGTGAACAAATTTACCTCAAAGGTGGAACTTTGGGACTGCTCTGTTTCTGGGAGCACAGGATTTGTTGCTAAATTATATCATCTGTGAAACGTGCAGGCTGTTGCAATTTGCACTGATATTGTGTCTGTGGCATTCAGTGATACAGGGAGCTGAAGAGAGAGTTGTTCATAATTAATATGCTGATATTTATTCCACTGAATTTGGTAAGAGTTTTAGCATGGATGGGCCAGGATTACATTTGGGGTCTGTCCATGTGGCAGTTTGGAAATGAACTTAAATATCCCCAACTACACAAACTGCCTTTTTTTTCCCATCCTGTTAAAATCCAAAGAGTCCTAAATCTTAGACGTGTGTAGCCTGTGAAATTCTGTTAATTGAAACAATTATTTCTGTACATTTTGATCGACTTGCAAAAATTTGGTCAGTGCTGATCAACAGTAGAAATATGGATGCATAAAAAACAGAACACACAGTAGATGGCACATCACAAAAAATGAGGGTGGATGTTGGGGTGCCCTGAGGTTAGAAAAAGAAATAATTGTTCTGCTTATTTTGTTTTTTATTTCTTTCCTCTATTGCAACCATCCATAGTGCAATAAATACATTTTTTTTTCTGAAAATAAATTGGTGTGTGTGTGTGTTCTACAGCTCCAGAGTGTCAAAAGAGTGAATTCTTTGTTCTACCAAAGCCCTTAAAAGGCTCTTATTTTGGGTCAGTTGTATTTAAGTGAAATAAATTCAGTGTCTTCCAAAGCAGTTTGACCAAAGTCTTTTGGACAACCAGGATTTCACTGGATGTTCCTTTCAGGAAAAGTATGTACACACAGAGACAGAAAACATGTCAACAAAATCTTCATGCTATTTGACCAATTTTAAGCATTCACTTCACCTTCTAAGGGAAACTGGCACTAACTGAAGGAGAAACCCACAAAAAATACCCATAGAAAATTCAGCGTAATCTTTTTTTTTTTTTTTTAATAAAAATTTGAGCTTTTTTTTTTGTTTGTTTTTCAGATGAAACTTTCCACCTGTCATTACTACATCCACAAACTGTATTTTTAAGGGAATTACCAAAACTGAGATTCCTAAGTGGATTCCTGAAAGCACAATTCGTGGGGTTTAGGCTCTTTTTAACCCACATTAAGCCCAGTGCACAGAAAGCATTGTAAAGAAATCCTGTTTTTTTTCCCCAAATCAGCATAACCTGACATGTCACGTAATGAGAATAAACCACAAGGAATACTTTGTGCTTAACGTTAATTCTTCCCTTCACGCAAGAAAGATGTGGTTTTGGAAAACTTCCTACCCTGCTTTTTCCTTGTGGGTTCAAAGAGACAAGAACTCTCTGTCAGCTCCATTCCCTTGCCTGATATTTGTTCTGTCTCCCTTTGGTCTCTCTCTCTGAATGCTCTTTGTGCACATCAGTTTTGTTCCCTGAAATACTTTGAAAAGCAGGCAAGTCACAGGATGATCTTAGACAGGAGATTTCATTTGATTCAAACATCTCTTTTCCATCCACTTCCTGCCTGTTTTTCAACCCTGAAGCTGATAATGAAGCTGTGAAAATAGGAAGATGTCATGGATTTTATAATAAAAAAACAACAGCCTTGGGCAACATCACCCAGGATTCTGTTCTAAAATGTGTCTCCAGGTGTACAAGTAGCAAAGTGATTTCACCTGGTGATCTCAGCACTCCAGGTTGTGCTTCACTAACTGTAAAAGAATTCCAGGAGCTGTTTGGGGTGAATCAGAGGAAAAGGTGATTTTAGTTCCACGAGATTGCCAGTCCCAGCAGCCGGGCAGGCAGCAGAGAGGAGGAGCTGCTGGTCCAAGATGTTTGTGAAGAAGTGTCACCCAGTGCAGGAAATCAGAGCTCCTGTGGGATCCTTCCCTGCTGGAACCTGGGATGGGATCCTTCCCTTTTGGGACCTGGGTTGGGATCTTTCCCTGCTGGAGCCTGGGTTGGGATCCTTCCCTGCTGGAACCTGGGATGGGATCTTCCTTGCTGGAGCCTGGGATGGGATCCTTCTCATCTGGAGCCTGGGTTGGGATCTTCCTTGCTGGAGCCTGGGTTGGGATCATTCCCTGCTGGAGCCTGGGTTGGGATCCAGGGCTGCTCACGCCAGGTCTGCCCTGCTCTGCCAGGGCACAGCCATGGGTGACTTCTGTCCCTTCAGAAGGGATTCCCCTCCATCCTCTCTCTTGTCCTACACTTCCCACCTCATTCACAACCCTCTGCTGTGCCTGGGCAGCCCTTTAGGAGCGAATGCCACACAGGGCTCAGTCTTTGGGGATGTTATGGGTGGTGTTCTCTATATGAACACGCAGTAAATGTTAATATTTGTATAATATGTTTCTATCTACTCATTCAGCTGCGCTGCTGAAGTGGAGAGAGGGTTAACTGAGCAAGCAGATAACGCTGCAGGGCCAGGAGACAGTTAGTGAGGTCTTTGTTTTCATCTTGTAATTGTCAGATATGGCATGTTTACCATAAGGGCTGTGAAAAGTGTGATGCAAGATGTAAAGCTGTCCCACTGTGTTAATAATAAATTGGCTGCAGTAATATTTATCAAAATGTCTGTCCAATGATGATTTTTTGTGTTGCTGCCTGCTTTAGCTTTCTCCTGTCAATCAAGTTGTCCATCCCAGTCTTTCTGTAGTTCTGATTGCACTGGAATCATCTTCTCTTGAAGTTGTTTTCCCCAAAACAGTTGCAAAGCAATGAAAATAATTAGACAATGTACCATGTTGTCCTCCTGCCTCGTTCCCAGATAAATTGATATCTGCTGGCCTTGCAGATAGTCAGGAATCCTTTCAAAATTCCAACTAGGCAGACAAGTATTATTCTGTATCTGTAGAAATAAAGAACATAAAAAGTAAAGCCAGAGTTTAAAACAAGAGATTGAGGTGCCCAGCCTTTAAAAACTCAGATAAGGCTGTTCACTGAAGATGCTGCAGACCCAGGCCAGGCATTAACTCCAGATTTTCCCAAACTACCAGTGCAATTCAGTAATTTCAAAAGTGACTCTATAAACTGTCCAGTTTAAGATTTTCTGCAATGTGCTTAACCATGACCTGAAGGAGCCGTAGTTGGGAGAAACATCCAGCTTTGGGCACTCCACATTTGCTCCCAGAGTGCCAAAGTGGTGGCACTGACTGCACTAATAAATGACTCTGGGTTGCATTCCTCCAGCTGGGTCAGCCTGGGCATCTCTCACTTGTGTTTAGAGCTCATTTTCATAGAGGTTTTTTAGGACAAATTGGTTATTCCTCCCAGGATTTAAATCACAACTCCACTACAGCAACTTCCTGTGACAGTATTTTGTTATCCTCACCGTTTCCCTCTCCGCCACCACCCACCACTTATTACATGAAGATATCACTGCTGCTTTCAGGACCTGATAACACCTTAAATGTTAGCTTTTATTCCATTTCCAAAGACGTATTCCTGTACGTCTGCCAGTTAAACTTCTCAGCTCCACAGGAAGGTCTTTGTGTTTGAAATGCTCCCTTAGAATTTTTTTTGGAGAACATCTGTTGTCACCCCATCAAGGATTGTTTCCTTTGTTCCTCAGGAGTATATTCAGTTAAATTCGCTTGCACAGCTCTGTCTATTCTGTCTGCTCCCATCTCCTCTCAGTGTTTTTGAGGATTTTTTATTTTTAGATTCATTAGGTGTTTAGGCCATCCCTGCACTGCTGCTTGCTCTGCACTTTTCAAACCTGCTTCCTCCTGAAAGTGATGTTAAATACAATAAAGTTGGGTGCTCAAGCACCCAGCTGGGCAAATTCCAAAGGCAAGACCGTGCAATTCCATTGCCTCATAGGACTGTTGCTAATTGTGTGATTGCTGATTATTTCAGTAATGCATCGCACAGACTTTCAAACTCAGTGTCATCCCTAACTACTCTGCCATTTTCATTATAATAAGTGGCCACTGTGTGGCTTCTTTAAAAAAAATGCAGCATTTAAATTAATTTAAATCATGCTCTCTAACCAGCTACCTTGTTCTGGGCTCAGCATCAGAGTCTGCCAAAAAAGCGAAATATAAGAGATTGTTCTGTTTGCATCTTCTGCCTGAATCCAAGGAGAAAAAATAGCTTAACTTTAGGCATATGCTTAAGTGTTTTGCTAGACTGAAATATGATCAAGACTCTTCCCACTTTCTTCCTCTCAATCCATCTGTGATACCCAGAGAACCTTCCTAATCTCTGGGAATTATGAGAGAAAATCACATTCTGCAGGGGAACCTCAGCACTGACAGTGTGAATGGCGAATGCTGTTTGACACACTTCTGTGGCATCCCACGTAGCCCAACTTTTTGCCACCTTAAAGCTGCTTTTTGCTGCTTTTTGTCGCTTTTTGTCCACGTATCAGCTGCTTTTGGACATCCTGCCCCAATTCCTTAAATTCTTCTAGGAAGAGCTGAGTCCTTCAGAGCTGCAGAAATGCCACGGCATCAGATCAGGGAATCGGTGATAAATCCGAGCAGAGACCCTTTGTGGGGCAGGAATGGTGTCAGGAACAGGCTGTTGTAGGCTCCAAAGATTCTAAAAACTCAACCCCCGCAGAGCGTTGTCTCTCTGCCTCCTGCTTCCTGAAGGTGGAGCCAAACCCCCTATCAGATCCCCAAATCTTCCCGGCTTGTTCTTTATCACAGCACGGGCTGAGCACACCGGTATTTTTTCCTTGCACAGAGGAGAGAACTGGAAACTGGCTGCGAGGTTTCTGCCTGGCCAAGATGCGTTTTGCACTGTGGATCTAAGGCTGCAGCAAAGGGAAAGAAATCCAAGGGTAAAAAGGACACCCTCAATGCCGTTTGCGCCGTGTCTGATGGACATTCCCAACATTCCCAACAAAATAAAGTGTTTTAAAAATTACTGCTTGTCCCAGACATGAGCTGCTTGCTTTTCCCAGGGTTTCTGATTGTAACTCTTTTGTGCTTCATAAAAATCCCGGCCGTCCACGTGCTCCAATAACTCTCCATGATCCATTTGAATGGCTGCTTTCAGGACTGCAGTGCTCCCCGAGCAGCACATTCCTCGGGCTCTGCAGATGCATATGACACAGCAGAATTTTAGGCAGTATAAGAATTATAAAGCTCAGTTTCCATTACTGTAATTGCTATATAAATCCTACCTTAGAACAGGCCTATTTAACCTTGGTTTGAGCTGAGACTTGATCCAAGTCTGATTAAGTTGAGCACCAAATTATTATTTTTTTTTTCTCCTCCTCCTTTTCTCTGCAGTATCATAACTTAGTGAGCAGTGGGGCGGGGAGGGAACGGGATCCAGCGTGTCCTCTGTGCCCTGTCCTGCCAGGGGGTGGCTGCCACCAGGAAATTCCTGTCCCCAACCAGCAGCAGGACGGAACGAGCTGTGCATTCTGCTCCCTGGGACAAGCACCGTTTCTCCCCTTGGAACCTGTGGCTGCTGCTGGAGCACAGGTGTGCTCAGAGCAGGTGTGTGAGGCTGCTCCCAGGCTGCTGGGGTGAACCTTCAGAGCCTGCAGTGGGGATAGAACAGGAATTCCCAGCTTTTGTGGCATTCGCCACCATCTCCATGACAATTGGGTGGCTCCCCTTTGGGACATTGACGTGTCTGGAGCAGCCTTTGGGTCAAAGCATTCAAAACTTAGGACAGGACAAGGAGCAGAGGGGTCAAAGTGAAAGAGGGGAAATTCAGGTTAGAGGTACGCAATAAATTGTTCCTTGTGAGGGTGGGGAGGCCCTGGCACAGGGTGCCCAGGGAAGCTGTGGCTGCTCCTGGATCCTTGGAAGTGTCCAAGGCCAGGTTGACGCACCCTGGGATAGTGGGAGGTGTCCCTGCCCTTGGCAGGGTAGGACTGGATGAGCTTTAAGGTCCCTTCCAACCCAAACCCATCGGGATTCTGTGATTCTGGAACTGAGAAAGAAGTTGTCAGTACCATAAGCAGAGATTGGTGATGTCCTGCTCCACTGCTGGAGCATTCCAGGCTCCCTGGTAGGCCAGGGAGCAACTTTTATATAATTAGCCATGATTTGCTCCAGACAAACTCTGGCCCAGCATTTTCCCTGCCACAAACCTGCTCTGCAGTGGGTGCTTTGCCCCTGAGCCAGTAAAGCCAGAGGAATGAATTTATTAAAGTATTCTGTCTCCTTTACAGGGTCTTCTTAAAAGTTCCTTGGATCTTCCATGGGGAAAATACAGCAGGAACATTTAAGAGAATGCTGAGAGCTGAAAAACTCAGTATTCACCTTAAGCTGGACAAGACTGCCTGCCATATGGATTGTGCTGGCAAAGGCAGAAACCTGGGGAGTGCAGAGGTGGGGGGTAACTTTTAGGGCTTTCATTCCAGGGTCCCATTGATTATAACCCTATTAAGAGGCTGATGCATGCGACTTTTAAGTTATTTTGTTAACTGAGTGTAGGCAATGGATGTGTCATGCTAACAACCATAATTACTGGTGTGTCTAACACACTATGTAAGTACAGTGGAGTGAATTTAAAAGGTTGTGGTAATCTAAGAATGTTAAAAGGGAAATGTGTGCCTGAGGGGCGTGGGGGCTGGGGAGAAAAACGACTTACTTGACATTCACTGTCTTCCTCCCAGCTCCTTTGCTAAAGTAGGAACAGAATAGGAACAAAAAAAATGTTTGTTTTACAGCTGTACCAAGTTACGGCGTGGACTCGTGCTCCCCCCTCCTCTCCCACTTGCATCAAGTACATCCTGTACTTTTGGCAACATGTTGACTGGATATTTAAAAGCTGTGAACTGTTCTGAAAGTTTCACATACTGGGTTATGGGCCATGTGTGTTTGATCAAAATTCAATTACTGCACTGTACCATGCTTGGAAACCTATCATCCCAAGTTATGAAGTATGACGAAATAGGCTAATCTAATTGGTTCAGTATGGGAGCAGTATCAACCAAGCTTGTTATGATAAATAGCTTCCTGTGTTAAAGGTTCTCTAGAGCTTAAGTATCTTGGCTCACCTCCCTCTACAAAATAAGAATAGTGTTCCCTGGGAACAGTTACATCACTGTCCCTCTCCTACATTCACAATTAAAGGTTTGTGGGTTTTTTTTTTTCATCTCGCTGTTCCTTGAGCAGATAAACCATGGACATCCACTGCATTGCTCATTTCCATCTCCTCCCCTTTCCTCAGGTTGGGCCCTGTCGTGCTGACCCTGAGTCTGCTGTTCCTCAGGGCTGGGACACACTGGAACTGTTCAAAGCCAGGCTGGAAGGGGCTCTGAGCAACCTGTCCTAGTGGAAGATGTCCCTGCCCATGGAAGGAAGTGGAAAAAGATGAGCTTTGAGGTTCCTTCCAACCCAAACCATTCCATGATTCTAGGATTCTAAAGCAAGCTTGACCATGATGTCAAAATTCACCCTGGGGCTTGCGTGCTGCTGTGTCAGTCCATGAGAGGTGTCTGTTTGTACAAAGATCTGGAATTTCTGATGTTAAATTGAACTAATTTAATCTTTCTGAGCATCCAATAAAAGAACTTGTGTACAGCGAGTGCCAGAGCTGTGGATGTGCAATTCTCTCCTTAAGCCCCAAAGTTTAGGTCATCAGTAGTTAAACACAAATCCAGGGTGCAAGTGCTGGATTATGGCTAGGGAAGGACTATGTTCTAAGCCTGGATTTGTAGTCACTAAATTTGGCACTAAGACAGTGAGCTGTCTCCCATGAGATGATACTGGCTTCGTGATTTTATCTGGTCCATCTTTGGCAAGAAGTGCTTAGCTCGGATTTTGATGTCACAGTAATAGACAGTGTCAAGGGGAGGAAAAAAAACGACATGGAAAAGTGGCTCCTTATGCTCCGATGATTAAAGTTTTTCCTTTCTTGAACCCCCCCCCTCCACGTGCCTCCTAACTCAGAAAGCCCCTTCAGGCAAAATAATTGTGTGATGATCATTTTACAAATGTATAGCTCAGGCCTGATGCTGCAATGGCCTTTAGCACTGGTAAGTTTTCTCCTAAGAATAAAGTTATTCACTTACTTAGGGGTTGGTAGAACGAGTTCTTATGTAAGTGAGTCTTCGAATTAGCCCCAAGACTGCCTAATACCTGGATTAAGCCTGTATGGTGATTAATGCCTATTTACTATATCTGTTATCCCACTGCATTTTGCTCTTCAGCCTTGATTAAGCCCTTTGCTTTACCATTTAAAATGTCCTGCTTAACCTTCTGCTTACAAACGTACACAGTGCTGAGCTCTGCACTTTTAACCAGCACAAGTTCTACCATAAATAATAGCATTTAATTTTAAAGTGCAACAGCCACAGTCACCACTTGATTAAATGACAAAGAACAGCGACAGCAAACTGGGGAACACAGAGTTTTTCACCACAAATGTCTACGTCCACCTAAGAGAAAAAATTACACCTTCCTGCTGCTGATTAGTGCTTTCTGTGCAGGTCTTTATTTTACATGTTTATAGAAAATTATTGCCAAAAGAGCCTAAAGAGTGACTCTCTGTAATTTCCCCAAATATGTTTTGAAGGAGATAAACTAGATTAATCTCTCTTTATAAAGTTCCCACAAGAAAGCTCCACAGACACAGTAGCTTTACCTTCAAAAATAGAATGTGACTGTAGGCACTTATGCTAATCTCTTTTTTGGCAAATCAGCTTTTTTGTATTGAATCTTGCTTGATTGAATAGCACTGGAGCTGCCAGAGTAAATGCTATTATCAATGTACAGTAATTAAGGAAATAGTCCTTGTCACTCCAACAGTGTCCAGGCAGTAGTGCCTTCTGTAATAAAGTTAAATGATAAAGAAACCTCTTCAAGGTGTAGATACTGGACCAGGGGAGCTCTTGAGATGCAGGGGAAATAACACAGAGTGGAATTACAGGTGGTGGGGAAAGTATAAATGCCCATGGAATTCATGCTAAAAGCATGTTTGATGCAAAATGTTTAAATAGAAGCTCAGCACTAAAACACATAATTGTTTAATTTGTCATGTAATTTCCTGACTCAGGGCAGTTGAGCATCTCCCAGTCACCACCCTTAAAAAATGTGTGTGAGGGAGAGGAGGGGGGAGACCCTTCCATCATTCAGCAACTTCAAAGATCTTTTCCCCCTTCAGGCAGCAGCCTGCACGAATGATAAACCTTGCTTTAAGATCAGCAGAGCCCGGCTCTGCCAAATCCATTTGGGGAGCGAATTTCAGTGAAAAGGACTTGTCATTCCTTCCCCCGCCCTCCCGCTTCGCTTGAAACTTTACAGCCTGGGAGTCCTTGGGGGATCTCCCTGCTTGGTGCTGCAGGAACAATCCCGATCCACCCAAGGACAGAGAGACAGAAAAACCTTTGCACATCTTTTGCATTAAAACCATATCACAGGCACCAAGAAATGCAAACTGTAGGGGAAGCAGGGCAGCTCTGGGGTTCCAGAAAGGGTGTTTAATAAGCAGGGAATGCTGATGGGTGCTGCCGGAGCTTTGCAGCGCTCTGGCCTTCGACATGCTGAGCTCTGCACTTGAGAGCAAAGAGCTTTTGTCCAAGCAAGGTACGTGCAGGAGAGATGTTGTTTAATGTGCAATAAATAACCAGGGGAGGTATTTAATCAAGTGTGCCGGGAAATCCTGCTCACGTCCAGACACACACATTTCCACAGGGGCAGCCTGGGAGCCAGGGCTCCGAGGGATGCGAGGGGCCGGCCAGGGAGCCCGCGGGGAGGCTGCGAAATTTCATCCCACTTCTCATAAGACACACACAGAATTCCAGCCCCTGTGCTGCTTTTCTCCCCCAGCAGCCCGTGCCTTATCTAAACTCTGTGCAATAATTTTCATATTTCACCAATCTGGCAGTTCTGCCAGAGGGGTTTTAGCATTCCCTGCAACGCTCCCGCCGCAGCACATTGACATTCTGAAGGCTGGGCATCGTAACCTCGCCATTAAATCTTTGACACAATGAAGTGTCTTCTAAATAAATTCAGTGGGATCGATCCGGTGAACTTCAGAGTGCACCTTTTCAATTATTTTTTAAAGATGGAAGCGTTTTGTGCATATTGAGCTCTGGATTTGTGGAGCTGCACGTCTCCAGCATGGACCTGAGTTCTGCTCCAGCGGGAGCTTACGGAAACACTCGGAGGGGAGCGAGCACGTGAGCCCTTCCTGTGCTTCCAGCACGACTCTGGGCTTCTGGATCTGGGCCTCTTTTCTCCTATATGTAAAACATTAATTATTATTCAAAAATATTTGGGGTTTTTTCGCGTTCCCGTAGCTCAACCTTCAGAACCGTCAGCTTGAATCTGAGCAGAAGGACTTTGGTCAGAATTAAAGAAAAAGTGATAGCCCAGGCAGCAGGTTTTTAATTGAGGCCTGCCAAATACCAAAGGCAGATGCTTTTTCATTCTGTAGCTCCTGGATACGCCGTCTACTTTTCGGTTTCAAGGACAAAGGAAACACTTACCCAATTAGATGAGGCATGAGATTGTGACATACGGGCTCTTTCCTTAAATAAAAAAAAAAAATGCTGGAAAAAGATATTTGACCCTAAGTCAATGAGTGCTATTAAAATAATGAATACTCCATAAATCCAGCCATATCCGTGGCCCACATTTGGAGCTGTGCTGTTCCTGTCACGGAGGAGGCCGCGGGATAAAGCCCCACACGACTCCCTTGGCCAGATCACATTTTGGAGGCCTTGCTTTTAAATCAGGACAGACAGAGATGTGAGTCAGTGATTCAGGGACACTGAAAGCTCTGCCATCTCCTCTGTCTGATGCCTCTGTGATGTCAAACATGATCTGGGTTTCCCCCACACGCTCAAATGAGCCCAGGGAATCTCCTGCTCCTCTCACAAGGTTTGTAAGAGCTGTTATTTTAATGGGAACGTGGCTGGTTCAGGGTAACGCAGCTTTTGGCTGCTGAAGGTAGGAAATGGTTAATTTAGTGCTTTCCACACCTCACACCTGAGTCTGAAGCACCCTAGAAGCCACTTGAACTGCTGCACGAGGATCATCACACTGTCGGCAGAAACGAGATACATCGGGGTTTTCCTCATTTCTGTGTCTGGAGATGGGGGCAGCAGTTAAACTTTGAAATAATTACAGCTCTGCTGCCTCCCACCTCAGAGCTGGGATGTGTTTGCTTTAGCCTGCACCAGACAGCTGGAAGTGTTGGCTGATAATCGTGGTGGGTTTCTGATCCTCCAGAAGAGTGAGGAGCCGCCTCTGTCCTGTCTGTTGTTGCTACTGCTGGCTTTGCCAAAATGATTGAAATCAGTGTTATCATCCCTGCATGCAGGACTGGAGTCTCAGGTGCTGGGAATTAACGTTGCCTGTTTAATTACATCAGTGTGCAGTTGGAGCTGCTGTAGCTGTCCTTCCTCACAGAGGGTTGCTTAAAGCGGAATTGCAGCCTCACATCAAACTGGGTGGGGGACTGAGTGATACTGGAACAAATGGAAGTGACTGGAAAAATTGCTCTTGTCCTCCCAGCCAGGCCCAGCTGCCATTTTGATTTCTCTCCACCTTGGTGGCTGTCCCTGGACCTCTGCAGGGTTTGTGCTGCTGTACCCTGTGCAGAGCCATTAATCATGTGTGACATCTAATGGGGCCCCAAATCACAGTGTTCACGATGACAGTTTGGGATGCCTGGACCCCTGGTGATTCTGGACTTTGAGTCCTTCCCAGCCTCAGCTGCAGAGCAGATCAGGCTGGGAGCTGCATCTGTGCCTGTTGACGAGGCCCCAGCCAAGGGCGGGCACAGCACCCAGAGCACTGATGCCAATCCTCTCCAGTGGGAACCCCAGAGACACAGGGAATGGGGACAGCAGGAGGGAGCACTCGTGGATCTCCTGGAGACCACAGAATCCTAGAATCCTAGAATGGTTTGGGTTGAAAGGGACAAAAGGTCCACCCAGTCCTACCCCTGCCATGGCAGGGACACCTTCCACTGTCCCAGGCTGCTCCAAGCCCTGTCCAACCTGGCCTTGGACACTTCCAGGGATCCAGGGGCAGCCACAGCTTCTCTGGGCACCCTGTGCCAGGGCCTCTCCACCTTCACAGGGAACAATTCCCTCCCAATATCCAATCTAAATCTACCTTTTCCCACCTTAAAGCTGTTGATGCTGATGAAGAGATGATGTTTCTCATCTCCTCTGCAGGAGCAGCAGCAGAGCCTGCTCATCCCAGTGTCCAAAACAACACACGGAGGAACAGCCTGTTCCTCCCCCAGCCTGCAGATCCCAAACCACTGCAGAGCCCCCCCTGGACCCCTCTCCCCTGGACCAGGAGCTGAGATCAATGGCGTGGCTTAAGGCTCTGCTGCCTTGGGCCAGCTCAGCACTGTCACCACTGAGCCAAAACCTCGTGTAATCACATTACGGTCCCTGCCATTGCTTTTAAGAGAGCTTGTACAAAACTCTTTTATTTCTGCAGTTTACACATCCATAAAAACCACACAGAGTACAGTGGGGTGAGGAGGAAACGCCATGAATTTTCATCCTGTTGATATTTCTGGCCCAATTTACATTGTGGCTATGTCCTTGATGATGGGGAGCAATAAATACCCTCTGCCAGGCTCACATTGCCATGGATGGGAGAGGAAACAGCAACCCAAAGGGTGTCACATTCTGGAAACCTGACCTGGAAAGAAGGATCCACAATTAATGAGATGGGTAAGGGAGTCTGGATTATCATAAAAAACCCCCGTGTACCCATCAGGTTTAAAACATCCCAGATATTATTGATGAATTTTCTGTTGATAGGAAGGATTCAAAGGGGGGCTATTAGCATTCTGGACAGAGAGGGAGCAGATCTATAGCACGGCTCTCAATAAATACGCTGCTGCAGTAAAGTTCTTTAGCACTTTGCAATTCACATCTGATCTCTGCTGACCTTCTTTTTTCTCCTAATTAAACCTTTAGCTTGCAAATGAACCATTTCCTACATCAAACTGGTGGATGGCGGAGGAGGAAATTCTACCCGCGATTTATAGGAGCTGCCAGTGACCCAACTGTCTATCACAACCTGTTCTAATTGATCCCTCTTTGAATTAAATTTGACCAATTACTTACTCCGAGGTGAGCAAAGACGAGACTCTCCTTAAAAGCTGTTGTGCCAACGGCAGTGAGAAAAGCCTGCAGTGCGTGGGAGATACCCATCATTTTTTGCACCTAGCAAGATAAATTCCAAGTGCCTCCAGCACCCAAAACCTCTGGGTTCCTCAACCAAGCATTTCCACGGAGTGGTGTTTTTAAGGAGAATACACAGGAGTAACTCAGACTGCTGCTCCCACGAGCTCTGCTCACATCCTCACCTGCTGTCACTTCTGCCTTGGTTTTGGAGCTGGATGATCCTCCAGGTTGCTCATGTCCCTCAGTCCTCTTCCAGTGCACTGCTGGGGCTGCCTGTAAATCCTTTCTGACCCAAGGAGAGGTCCCCCAAATCAGCCAGTGCCTGGTCTGTCTCCTGATGAGGATTTAGGAAGGGGGTGGAATATCTGAGATGGTGTTAACAGCACAATGTTGAACTGCTGGCCTCAGGAGTTCAGTGTATTCATGGCTGAACTGTGTAGGGTTTTGCCTGTCCAGATGAATTCTGTACCCTTCCCTGTGGCCAAAACATGGGAATCTGGCTGGGAGAGCACCCTGTGGCAGCAGGGAAGGATCCTTGGCTTGGCTGGACAGCAAGAAGCTGGAGCTGCACCAGCCAGCAGCAGCTCAATGGGAGTGAAATCAGTCCAGTCCATTGAAAAGTCAAGAGTCTCACCTCAAAATCCCGTACAGAAGTACATTTTATCTGATTTTCCTTGTCTCCTGGCTCCAGAGCGTGCATTTTCAAGCCTTGATTCTGCGGCTGAAATGATGAGAAATGTCCTTTCCCACGGGAACTCCCGGTTGCTGCAGCTTCCCAAAGAGCATCAGGCTGCAGGATTTGGCACTTCCATCACCCTTTCCCTGCCCCATCCGAGCATTTCCAAAGGCAATGGGTGCAAATCCCCCCCCCAGCTCTCACCCCATGCCACAGGCTCTGCCACCAGAGCATCCCAGTGCTGCATCCTGGGGTAATTTCAGCCTTTTCCTCTCCTCTCTGAACCACTGGGAATGGGAGAGCCTGGCAGCTTTCCTGCCCTGCATCCAAAGCCTCACTGGGAAAATGCTCATCCTCTCCAGGAACATGGGACATTGTGCTGGAAATTCTTCCCTGTGAGGATGGTGGGCAGGCCCTGGCACAGGTGCCCAGATTTGCTGTGGCTGCCCCTGGATCCCTGGAAGTGTCCAAGGCCAGGTTGGATGGGGATTGGAATAACCTGGGACACTGGGAGGAGTCCCTTTCCATGGCAGGGGGGGGCACTGGATGGGCTTTAAGGTGCCTCCCAACCCAAACCATGGTTCCAAACCATTCCATGATTCTGGGATTCCCAGCTGTGGAAGTTCCCCTGGGCAATGGATGTGAGCCCTACCTCTACTTCAACAGCAAAAAAGGTGATTTTTTTTACCCAGATCATCCCTGATTCTGGGTGAAGCAGATCCCTACCCATTACTGGGCCAGAGGAACCATCCCAGTAACTCATCCTGCTGGTGAATGGGAGGATCCCAAGGCTTCCCAAGGCACAAACAAGGCCCCCCAGACCCTTTGGGGTGGCATTATTACATGGCTGACATTTTCCACTCTCCCTCCTTGGTCCTCTGGCTGCGATATAAATTTTCTGGGAGTTCTGCTATGTTATTTGCATGCATCCACACACTGTTTGTTTTCACACAGTGACCTCCATAACTCATTTTAATACATCCTGAGGTTGCAGGGGTGTTGGGGGGGGATGCACAGCTCAACTGCAATGAATCCATCATCCCTGTATTTTGGGAGAGGATGCTGGGGGCAATGGTGTTCCCTCCCCTGTGCTGGCAGAAATGGTGTTGGGACATTCCCACTGATTGCCAAGTGGATGAGCTCTTCTTAGCTGTCAATTTTCATGAAATATTCATCTGTTATTTAATTTGTGGCCTCTGATCTCTTTCCTTTTTGTAAGATAATGACTCCTGTTAGCAGAAACACAGCGTGCTCCAGGAGTCCCCAGCTATGGGAGAGGTGGGAATGTTCCCTCAGGCTTCACACTTCCATGTATTTGGGAATATGGATCTTGTTCTGTAGCTTGTCCTCACGTAAGACCCATCAGGATATGCTGCTGTTGCCCCTGTGGCAAGCCCAGCCTGACCTCAGGTCACCACTTCTGCCTCTTCTTCACTTAATATTAAATACTTTTAAATATTTAAGCAAAATGGAGTTGTCTCTGATTTAGGAGAATCAGAGAGCAGAGCCTTTGCAGGTACATGGCTCCAGAGCAGTCCGGGAGCTATCCCTGACCCTCCCTATCCAGAAAATTCTCCTAACAAGCCCCATCCCACTCTGTTTTGGCTCTGCCAGATGTGGTCCCCAAGCCATAGCTGGAGAGAGGAGCTGGCCCCACTCCTGTTCCTGCTGCAGACACTCCCAGAGCTGCATGTCCTTCATCTGGCCCATTTCAGCTGTGATTGCAACAGCCTGAGCCACCACACGGCTCTCTGTGCTGATATTTCATGACATTTTATGTACATAATCTGCATATGTTATTTTTAGCAAACTTTCTCCCCGGGACAGCCTCATCTGCGCCACATCTTGTTCCCGTGAGCGTGTTCTGCAGTTGGGAGAGGTTTGGTTTCTTTTATTCTTCTTATAAAAAAATAAGAGGAATACTTTTTCCTCAGTCAAGATCAGGTTTTGAATTGCAGGAGCAGCACACACATACCGTATTTTTCTTGCTTTTCACAAGGCTGCTTTAAGGGGGGATAAAACCCCAAAAAGCAAAGGCAAGTGAGGTGGCCCAGCTCCCATTTCCAGGAATTTCCTTGCTTGGGATGCTCTGGGGTGAGTTACCATCATTCCCCAAAAGAAATAGATTCCTTCTTGCGTGGAAATAGCATTGTTCTTGGTGGAAATAGCATCATTCCTGTGGAAATAGCATCGTTCTTGGTGGAGACAGCACCATTCTTGGTGGTAACAGCATCATTCTTGGTGGAAATAACATCGTTTTGTGTATTTTGGGAGCAGGACAATTCTTTTCTCTGCTGCAGGGCTGCTGGGAGAGTTGTCCCGTTGGGTGTCTTTTAGGAACTGTGGCTCCGAGCTCCATGCCTGTGCGGGAGATGCAGCTCTTGGCTGGAGACCCTCAGTCAGGGAAAACCCCAAACTTTGAAACTTAGGTCTGCCTTAACTTTTGGTGAGAAATCCCTGAGAAAATGGAGTTTGCCAAACTCTGAGCATTTGTGGAAATTTGCTGGTGGGAAAGGGAATGCTGGCCTTGGGAGGACACCTTCCTGTGGTGGTCTGTACATGAAGGGGTGCTCCATGCAGGCAGGAGATGGGGCCCATGAAGGGACCAGTGGTGTCCCATGGGCTCCTCCTTGGAGGAGCAGCCACAGGTGAGTCCGAGTGCCCTCAGCAGAGCTGGGCCAAGGCCAGTGCTCTTGGAAAGGGAGCAGCTCCATCACAAAATTTCCATTTCCAAGGCTTTTTGTGAGCCACAGAAAAGGATCTTGTGAGAACTTGAGGTTCCCACCTGTGGTGGCCATCAGCAGCTCGTGAATTCACCAGCAAGGCCTCTGCTGCAGTGCAGAACCAGGAATTCTCTCCATAACCACTGGCCGCAGTGTTTCCTGTCACATCAGACAGGGAGAGCTTCTAGAACACAGGAAAGAGTTTGCTTGAGAGACAGAAGAGCTGAAGAGTTTTTTTGGGGCTTATTTGGCCGCCCTCCCCACAGTGCCATGCCCTGTGTGTGTTTCACAGATCCACCCCGGCTCCTCTGCTGCAGGGGCAGGATCCCTGGATCCAGGGGCACAAAGGGACACGTGGTGACACACGGCAAAGCACAGCACTGAGTGGCACCCGCTGCAAGCAGCGCCATGAGTTCCACACGCCACAGCTGGGGCCTGGTTAAAAGCTCTTCCCCCAGTGCTTGGAGCGATGAAACTTCTTTTTTTTTTTTTTTTTCCCAAGCCCTCGTTGTGTACTAATGAAGGAATAAAATAAACATTTGGTAACAAATCCAGCATATGGTTATTGTTTGCTGCAAGGACAGGGGAAAACATGACTCCATCGCTGGGCGAAAAGGCTGCAGCTGCGCTCCGGCACTTTATTTAATAAACCCCGGCCTGCAGCCCTAACAAAATTTTTCCTTTTTCTCCCCCACCCCGAGCCCCCAGAGCTGGTTTTGGTGCCTTCTGCCACGATGGCCACAGCGGGGTTGCATGTGCCCTTGGTTAGCCGAGGAATCTGCTTTCAATTCCGGCCCTTGGGGTTGTATTTTCACAGCGACTCATTAGTCAGCGGCCGCTGACAGGCTGCTGTGAGTGTGCCATCTCCCGCATTGTTTGTGTGCAAGTGCAGCGCCCAAAAATGATTTATTTAGGTTTTAATTAAAGTTTGTGGATAGGCCAGTGATTTTTAGCAGCGCCGGTTCTAATTTGCGGTTGCAGTGGGGGGAAAGAGAATAAAACGAACAAAAAAAATCAATAAGCTTTATAGAGAGTTTATATTTTTAGAGTTACCTGCTGGTCACTGGCCCCTCTGGGCCGGGCAGCTCCCAGCCCCAAACAGTCAGGAGAGACAGAACACCTTTGGTTCCCACATCAAGGCACAGAGCTGGAATTTCCAGCAGGGAAATCCATGTTCTGTGGGTGATGTCCTGGTGACCCCAACATGAGACCAAACCCTGAGCAGCTGAAGGACCCCAGAATGGTTTGGGGTAGAAGAGATGTTGAAGCTCATCCAGTCTCATCCCTTGCCATGGGAAGGGACACCTTCCACTGTCCCAGGCTGCTCCAGCCTGGCCTTGGGCACTGCCAGGGATCCAGGGGCAGCCACAGCTTCTCTGGGCACCCTGTGCCAGGGCCTCTCCACCCTCACAGGGAACAATTCCTGCCCAAAATCCCATCCATCGCTGCCCTCTGGCAATGGGAAGCCATTCCCTGTGTCCTGTCCCTCCATCCCTTGTCCCCAGTCCCTCTCCAGCTCTCCTGCAGCCCTTTTAGGCCCTGCCAGGGGCTCTGAGCTCTCCCTGGAGCTTCTCCTCTCCAGGTGAACACCCCCAGCTCTCCCAGCCTGGCTCCAGAGCAGATGAACTCCAGCCCTCGGAGCATCTCCGTGGCCTCCTTTGGAGTCGCTCCAGCAGGTCCATGTCCTCCTTATATTTAATTACCTGATATTTAATTATATTCTAATTTAATTAATATCCCTCATATATTTAATTGCATGTTCAGGATCACAGCAGCACCCAGGAGGAATGTGGGTAGCAGAGGGAGGTGGCTCAGCCCTGAGGTGCCACGAGCAGGACGGGTGACTTCTGGCATGAAAACAGAAGTTATGCTTTAAAAACCCTTTGAAGGGTGTAGCTCACCCTCTCCAAACTAATCTGGAGTGCCTGGATGCATTCCCCACTGGTGGCATCCCCCATTCCCCTGGAGCAGCAATAATTTGTCCTGTTGGTAAGTTTTTGTGACTCCAAAAGGACAACCAGGAGTGGAAGGATGAGGGGGATGTGGTGGGCGAGTTGGTGAAGCCTCATGGACCCCCCCTTGCCCTGTGGGACCCTCTGGCCACTGCCCCAGTGAGAGGGGCTGAGTTGCTCTTGCTGGATGCAGATTTTCTTGCTGCTCCTGACACCAAGACGTGTTTTTAGAGGGTGCAATAAAGCACTAAGAGACCAAACTCGCACTCCCTCTTCCCCAAATTATGAAAGTTTGAAGCCTTTCTTGGCCTAATACCACGGCTCAGAGAAGTCCCTGCTGTACCTGATGTAAACATGTATTAATTAAAGCACTTTGGAAATGCAGAGTATTGACCTAACGGGCTGTAATGGCTCTTCTTGAGCAATTACAATCCATCACACAGCCCCAGACTTCAGGAGGGATTTTTTTTTTTTTGGAGGCCTTTATTGACCTGACGGCCCCGGGGTGGTTTCCTCCCTCACACAGACCCTTCCTGACCCAGGGCTCGCATCCTTCCCGGGGAAATAGTTACAGGGGGAGGCCTTAAATCCCTTAAATTTAATAAATAGGATATATCCCATCCTGCCCTCTCCCCACCGTGTGCCTCCTCTCCCACTCTCCGTCGCCAAGGGCACTTTAAAGCCTTTCCACCCACCTGCAGACCCTGGGGCAAAATATTTATATCTAAAATAAAAACTTTGTGCTTTCCAGTGGTGGAAACCCTTCTCAAATAAAGCATTTGTCTCCCGAGACTTACACCTTCTAATTTAATTTTCCCCTAAATCAAACAGGGTATTAATCCACAATAGAAAACACGTTCCAGTTGCACAAACAATATTTAAATGGTATAATAGGGACATCTTTTATAAATACTTCTAACAAATCCTGAAAAAAACCCGAATGTGTGGGCTATAATTAATAGAAATGCCAAGTGCCAGCTAACCAGGAAAACTCCAGCATCATAAATCTGCCCTGAACCTTCTCACACAAGCTGATGGATGGGGACTTGCAGCTTAAATATTTAACAATCAATAATTCAAATACCTATCCTACCCTATTAAATTTGTCACATTTATTTATACACGCAACATCCAGCTGAAGTTTCTCTTAAAGTTGGGCCTCTTCCACCCAGTAACAACATGAAGAATTTTGGAAGAGCATTGGAAGGGAAAAAAAGGCGTTGGGATTTGAAATTCCTGTGGGGAAATAAGGAACAATGGCAGGGGGGGAAATTAAACCCCATATCCCAAAATAGTTGGCTGGGTCTCCCTCACCCTAATGGGTTTGGATAATGCAGTGAGCAGGCAGGTGCTGTGTCCTATGAATCACATTTATAGGGATATTTTCCAATTTCTTCGCCGCCCAAGGCAGGGAGCTGCTGTTCATCCTCTGCAGATGAATATTTCGGTGGCACAGGGTGGGCTGCAGCCCCTGCACACACATTGTGTCCCTCCTGGAGCAAATCCTGTAAGAAACTAAAAAAAACCTGGGGAAAAGGGTGGCTTTGGGGCTGCCCTGAACTGCAGCAATGCTTTGTGAGGGTAGAATGGGACATAAATAAATAAATAAGCACATGCTGAGTGCGGCATTGGCAAATGAGAGGATGATAATAATAATAATATCAATACTACTAATAATATTACTATTAATAATCAAATGACATCTTTACAGTTTGCAGCACGAGCAGCCTGACTCTGTATCTCAAAGGTTTTTGGGAGAGTGGGATGACTGCTTGGCTTTTCAGGTGGCTCCTTTCCTCGCCAGTGGCCTCCATAAAAATAACACCGATGGGGAAAGCTCAGCTCTGTTTCCATCAATCCAGAGGAAGAGAAGGTGGCTCAGAGCATCCCCTGTGCTGCTGGAGACTTGGCCATGCCTGTGGAATGGAGGGTCCCTTGGCCCCCACAGCTTCATTTATTTTAAAGAAGCACCAAAACTGACCTGAGAGGTTACAAAATTTCTGGGAGGGTTTGAAAATCCCCATGGAGCTATGTATGGGTGAGGAATGAAGGGTGTTGACCGTGGTTCCTGTCCCCACCAGAGTGTGCCTGTGGGCCCGAATTATGGTGGCGTAAATCTCCGTGGCAAATTTATTGCCAGAATTTATCAGCTCCTGTTGCTGAATGGCCAAGCAGTTAATTTTGAGATGAAGTGGTGCCATTTTCATCAATACCTGCGTGCTAACTGCCCATCAAAACATCAGCTGCAATTAATACAGCGTTGCTGAAGCACTGAAGCAATAAATATTTCCAGTCTTGGCTGGTCTTCAGCACATGTTGGACGGACCCATCGCCTCGGCGAGTCCCGTTCCAGTTGCATCAAGAGGAACGTTTGCATTTAAGGGAGGTTAAATAGCCAGATCTCCCTCTAAGCAGGGCCAAGCACCTGCGTTTCCCTGCCTAAACACCACCGTGTGCTTTCTCCACCCCAAGTTTTTGATTTCTGTGAGGGGCTATTGCATATTCCTCCTGCGTCCCGAGCCAGGCTGACACATTTTGATAGCGATAAATAATAAATGGGATTTATTTCCTTAGACGCTGATGGAGACCTTTTCTCCCACAGGAAGAAAGACAGAAAGCTGGAGGGGAAGAAAACGTGCAAGGAAAGGAGGGAGAAAGCAGAAGGTGGTGCCTCAGCCCTGGCTGGTGTTCGCTCCACTCCCAGCATGGCCATCACCCACTTGGGACAGGGTCACCCCTTGCACCCCTCCTGCTTCCTCCACCAAACCCTGGCCAGCCTCAGCCAACACGCTCAATAATGAAGGGCGTAAATAAATAAGAATGAGTTATTTTTTTTTAGGGAGGGATGGACAAGAATGGGGAATGGGCAGTGGTGAGAATCGGAGCTGATGGGCGACACCTCCCTTTGTGCTGTCACTGCACTTTTTTAAAAGCAGTTTTAATTTTTCTGTGTGTATTGGTGCAGTGATGTGCACGGGTCCCTCCCTCCCTCCCATCCCGGTATCCCCTGTGCTTGGAGGGAGAATCCAGCTCTGGCAGCCCCATGGGACAGGCTGGCCCACACCTGGGCTCACTTCCAAGCCAACAGGGCACCACCACCACCATTTGGGCTGTTTTTTGCCCAACTGGGACAGCGAGCACAGGCTCAGCATCCTCATCTCCTGCCTCTTTCTCCCTCCCTCCCTCCTCCCAGAGCTTGTGGGGGTGAAAGGGGCCAACGCTGTTGGCAAGCCCTGCCTGGGGTACTGTGTTTTCTTTGAGGACAGATTTGGCTTTTCCTTGCTGTCTTTTATGAGAAAAAAAAAAGCCAAATTGAACAGGCTCCAACCTGTCCTCAGCTGCCACACCGTGCACTGGTGCCAGCACTGCCCACGTTGGAGGCAGCGACCAGGACACGGCGAGAGGCCCAGACAGGGTCCCCCCCCTGGGGATGGTGACATTAGAGTTGTGCCCAGCCTGACCCCCCTGCCCTGACCTTGTAGCCAAATCCAAAACTCTGTGGAGGTGAGGAAGGAAATACCAGCAGTTTATGAGCATCAGGCAGCTATTTGTTGGAAAACACTCATTTCCCCCCCAAATAAAATGGAAGAGCTGGTGCTGGGGGGTCACAGTGATCCCTGTGTCCTGTCCCCGAGGGCAGTGGCAGAGCTGCACCAGCCCTCTCCATCATCCTCAGCATCTGCTTTTACATAGAAAACAACCAGACTGCCTTAAATGCAAAAACCCCTCTCTGCAAATACTAAATTTTGCATGTATCTTTTAAGCAAAAGGTGTTGCAGAATGAAAACTTTGAAGGAAACTTTCACATTTGTAAAAAAGCCTCTTTTTTGCTTATTTCTGCACCCAGAGACTTGCAGAGAGGGGCAGCTCTGCTGGCAGCTCCGAGGTCAATCCCAACAACCCCAGCAGCACTGGGGATCCTCGGAAATGTGGTAATATTTTTATAGTTTAGCTACATTTAAAGATGTATCATTTGCAGCATTTATTAATCTGCTGGATCTTTCCTAGGTGTGCTTTGTGTCTTGAATTTGGATGATTGATCTGCAGAGATTCGCTAAGATTTTGTGTGATGGGACACCAGAAACACGGGGAAGAGTGGCCGAGGTGACAAGAGTGACTCGATTTAACCAAATATCCCCATGATTTGGTCTGAACCTGCTGCCTGGGAGCCTGCCCAGGCTGCAGGGCTGGGGCCAGGAGAGGTTGATGCCCGCGATGCCCACAGTCCCACAGCTTCAACCCCACCCCGTGCCCGGCTGGGAGTAAATAACAACACGGCCTGTTAGCATTAGCAATTTTTTATTTTCCTTTTTTGTTGCATAGGAAATGCAGTACTTGCTTCCAGTAATTGTATTGTAATGTGAGAAGGTGGTAGCACTAATGGTTGAATACAAGAGTTAAACTAATCCACACCAGCTCAAAAAACCTGCGGAGACTTAGTTGAATAAGAATGGATGCCCACAGTGATTCTCAACCAATTACAATTTTTTTCACAGAACACAGTAAAACTAAAATGGTAACTATGAGAGTCAATACAAGTATACTAGAGGCACGAGGGGCCTGACTCATAAAAAAAAAAATGAACACGACATGGTATTAACACGGGTGTCAAGTGAATTTGCAGCAGATCTTTCACACGGCCGGTGGAAATTTTAGCGCCTCAAATCTCAACCCACCGCTGAGGGACTGGGGCTGGGCTGGGGCAGAGTTCGGGAGAACCCGCACAGCCGGCCAAAATGGAGATTTCTCCTTGATTGTATTTCCCAAGAATTTTGTGGCCCTGTCCCCAAGGCAGTGGTTGCAACAGGGACGAGCGGCGTCGGTGGCGGATGCCGAGCCGGGCGCTCTCGCCCTACCATGCTCCGTCTACAAACTCATCTTCTTTTTGTCTTTCCCCTCGTATTAATTTGCGGATGCAGATAAAAGGGGGGAGGATTTCACCCAACACAATTGTTTTTGTTCATGCTCGAGCATAGAAGATTAACTAAGTGGAAAATAGTCTTCCCTAAAAAAAAAAAAAAAAAAAAGGAAAAAAAAAAGCGTCCAAAGTACAAAAGTTCACATTGCGGGCGAGCGCTCGCCCCGACGGAGGGTTTCTCTAGAGCTCAGAGGTAGCGATCGAGCGCGTTTTGTTCTGGTGCGGACAAGATCTCTTTTGTGATCGAGTCGCCGTGTCCCGAGTCCCCGGCCCTGGCCGGAGCTGTCCTCCCCCTTTTCCTCCTGCCAACCTGCACCTCTGGGGTTTGGAGCATGGTCCTGCGCTGCCTCGCCTGCTCCGCAGCCCCTTCCCAGCCATTCCTGGTCTCCGCGGGGCTGGGGGAGGCGGAGAGGGGAAGGGGAGGGAGAGCAGGGCCAGCGGGGCTCGCCAGGGCGAAGCCCACCCTCAATTTGGAGGAGAAAAGCCCACCAGCCTCCCCGTGTTAATAGCAAAGGAGCTTTTATGAATCGGGCCCAAAGTTTTGTACAGAGTTTTGTTTGAAGAAAAATATTGCAACTGTGCATGAAACTAAACAACCACATGAGGTTTTTTTTTTCTTTTTTTCTTTTTTTTTTTTTTTTTTAAAGGGTTTTTTTCTTTCTATATGAGGAAGTCTGGTGTGAAGAAGGGTCAAGCATGGGTACCTGGTTCACCGCTGCCCATTAAGAAATCTCTCGCAACATGAGCTCGGTCTCATTTGTGGGTTTTAAAGGACTGTCCCTTCAATTTGAACTGTTCTTCAGAGCAAGCTCTCTGAATTCTTAGGGTAGCTTTTCGAGACGAAAATCTTACCAGGCACGGATTTCTGGTCTCAAACACCATGTCCTGCCCTCTAGGAAAAAAAAAAAAAAAAAAAAGAAAAGGAAAAAAAAAGAAAAAAAAGAAAAAAAACCCAAAACACAAGTAATACTGAATTTAAGTAAATGTATACCTCCAAAATACTGAAAACACCCCAAATCAATAAAGACAGAATTTGCGTTCTCAGTGAAATATCTTTAAACCTATCTGACAAGAACCAAGTCAGAAAAAAAGACTAACATAACTTTGAGTAATATTCATACAGCTACTAAGCATTATGGAATAGCATGCATTAATATTGTACGGTTATTTTACATCACCTATATCAGAAGGTTCTGACAGACAGCGAAGGCTACCGGTGTAGAAAAATCTTACTTCAGAAGAGCAATATAATACAGATTTCACAGGCACTACATTTTAATATATCAGGTATTATGCTGGTTTTCTTATAATTCTTTCTGTCCTAAAGCTGGCATTATAACAATGACCGAAAAGGCAAGGATCGAAGTAAACGGAAAGTAGATACCAAAGTTGATATATTCTTTTCTTTTTTTTTTTTCTCAGATAGATTAGTGCATAGTTTTCATGCAGATAAACACTGCTATGCATTTACATTGTTGGAAAGCAGAGTGAATTGAGCCCAAGTTGTCACATTTTTGTAAATCATTTTGCCAGCCTGTAATAGCACCATGTAATGGATTTGCATTAAACATTAAATTGATTTCAGAATTGGTGACACAGTATTCACTACAGTTAAGTGCTATGGAATAGCTTCAATGTTACCTGCTATATATCAAAGCAATTTTCATCCCACTGCTTTTTTATTGGAAAAAATAAAAGGAAAATGTACTCGATACTAATTAGACTATTGCGCAGCCTTGGACTTGATGATGGCATAGCTGGGTTTACTGTCAAACAGTAATACATGCATTGACTTCAAGACAAAATTGGCATTGTAAGCTTGATTTAATGAAAATCCTGCCTAGCAGGCAGTGTTAACTTCATAAGACCTGCCTCCGACAGACCTCATGAGGTTGATTTTGTTATTTATTTATTGTTTAGGTGCCATTGAAGCTCTCCTTACATTGTCATGCCGGTTATGGTTTTAATTTTGTTCGATGGAGGCCTTCTACCAATAAAAAAAAAGAAAAAAAAAGATATTTCCAGAGACACAATGCAAAGTACAATATTAACTGACATTCTTAAAAAAAAAAAATAATTCACCACAAGGAAAAAAAAACTGTTTTAGGCTATGTATCTGGGTTTTTTTGTATTTTTGTACAGTAAATATTTTATAACACTGTTACTACAAAGCTGCAAATATACGGAACAAAGAGAACTAGAGAAAGAAAAAAAAAATGTTAGAGGGATTTTGCATATTCCTGTGGGCTGACTGAATACTGTGGAGTTGAGAAAACTTGGTGTTTCTTTTCCCCTTCAACCTTAAGGGGAGGGGGGACAAGCAACAGAGACAAAGTGTACCATGGCTGCCTAAACTCGAAGCCCGAAAGTTTGTTTTTTTTATTATAAAGGAAGAAGAATAAATAATAATGGCATTGCTGGGGTGTGCGGCATGAGAAAAGCAAGTGCCCTCGCTCAAAAAAAAAAAAAATTAAAAAAAAAAAGAAAGAAAAGGGGAAAAAAGAAAGGAATTAATTGGGAAAAAGTCAATTCGCGCTAAGCCATCCCTTGGGCTTTAAATTTGGTGGGGGGGGGGTGGGTACAGGTCAGAGAATTTGTGCGTCTGACGGTTCTGGAGAGAAGGAGGCGGGGAGGGAAAAAAAAAAGTTGTTGGGTGACTCCAAAGGAGCGGCGGGCGCGGGGCCGGGGCTCCGCTGTTCCCGCACCATCCAGGGATGGATGGATGGATGGATGGGTGGATGGAGGGATGGAGGGATGGAGGGATGCTCCATCCCTCCTGCCCATCCCTGCTCGCCTCCCGGCTCCCCTCAAGGAGGACTAAAACACTGTTTGTTCTCTACACCTGCACAGAACGGAACTGCCGCGTTTCCTGCGTGAGAGGAAGGTGAACGCAAACTGAATTTAGTGTGTAATACTTTACAACCCCTGTTGGTTAACACCCTTGACCTCCTACCTAATGTTTTAAAGCCTTTAAAACATTTTTTTTCTCGCAATTCTGCTCAGAGTTCCCTAACTTTAGCGTCATCAAACTTAATATGACAAAAATACCTTCAAAAATACAGCATACCTGTAATGTCCATTTACAATGGTTCTTCAGTAGCCTATACTTCTCAAGCATAGGAATATGCTATACCATTGAGAGAAGAAAAATAACTGTATTTAAATACATACAAAAAAAAGGAAACGGGAAAGTTTTTAACTTAAATCCAGTTCCCAAAGGAAAAAAAAAAAGCAATTCTATGAACGCTGCCTTTATAACGAACAATCAGAAATTCCACTAAGCTAATTTGACAGAAATTTTTCCTCATTTAAACAACATTACAAAAGTCCTGCATTATAAAATAGGGTAGAATAAATCAGTGTAATCAATAAAACTATACAACATACAAATTACATATCTTCTGAGTGGGCAGTTTAATTCTCTCTCTTTGCAGCCATGACTACAACATGCTCACTAAAAACAACTAACTGCCCAAACTATTGCTTAGTTTGTTTTGTTTAAAAAAGGGTGCAATTTTATTGTATATACAACCAATTTACTGGTAATACCTTGTCTCATAGCAAGGTTCTGACAAAATGTTTGTCTAGGCTTTTTTCCCTTCACTGTGAAGCACTGAAAGCTGCTATTTTTTTTTTTTTAGTGCACATATGTCTTAATAAAGTAATGCCCAGCTAAGTGCTATAGGGAAGGCAAAGGATGCTGGCTAGAGGATGTGATACCATATACTAACAATCACACAATACAATAGAGCAAAATGACTACTCAACCACTTATCAGACACATATGAAAATCCAAAACATTTTATTTTTTCCTTAAATAGAGAATAACCAGTAAACAATTTTCAGAACTTGGAAGTTTAAAAACGTGCATATAAAAATGGGCATTATATACTTTTATTGAATGTGGATTGATTGCAGTCTGCTAATAAAAATGGGTGTGGGATCTGAAGAAAAAGGAAGTTTTTTTTTTTTTAAGGCTTGCTTGTGAAAGGAACAGTTGTAAAACAAAAATTGCTTGAAGCAGGGTTCAGCTTAGTGCTTCACAGTTTGACTGCTTCTCTAAGAAGAGCCCTTCCTGCATGTGCATTCAAAAATCACAAAAGTACAAAGACAAACACCTAAAACACACTGCGTCAAGTGCAGCACCAACTTTGGTCAAATAAAAAAAAATTAAAAGAAAAATTAATAATTGCTAAGCTTTTCTACATGATATAAGCAGGTATTGCATATTTTCATATATCTGGGAGAAAACAAAACAAAAAAAGGAAGACTCCAAATAAAAGGTAAAATGCAGCAACATCCAAAAATACTGATAATCTAGCATCTACAGATCTCAGAATAGCACTGCCACTGACCATACAGGACAATAAACACTACTCCTATCTGCGGAACAACTAACATCCTATTTAATTCTAGATGTTGGAACTGACAATGGCTGACATAAAAGTCACATTTACAAAAAGTGTCTCCAAATGCTTGACTAGGGAAAAACCCCTTTCAATATAGGAACATGTGCAACAATTCCACAAATAATCGCTATCCAGGGCAAGGCACATTGATATGGAATTTTTTTTTTTTTTTTGTTTCGTGCAAATTAAGAAAACAAAACAAAACATCGTTTCAGGGAAAAGATGAGGAGCAAAGTGTCTTCCCAAGAATTTCAGTTACTTGATTGTATAGGACAGTAGTAGAAACCCTTCTGAAGGGTCGAACAAACATAGTTTAAAGGCAAGTGCCTGGAATAGGGATTACAATATTGTGTCTTAATGCACTCTACTTTACCCTACATTAACTATATAAAAATTAGTTACTAACACTAGAACATGCAGAGACTTTCTCTGATTAGCTGGACTTGCCAACCAGAACGTATATATATGTATAGTATAGGAAACCTTCTTAAAGTTGCATGTGAAGCAAAGGGGTGCTCCGCTGTCTGATAGAAAAAATCACTTGCACTCTTTTTTTTTTTCTTTTTTTTTCCTTTTTTTTTTTAAAAAAAATACAGGGCGTTTGGGGGTCAAAATTTTTTTTTTTTTTTTTTTTTTTCCATTTTCTACTTATTTGTCTGTTTTTTTTTTTTTTTTTCTCTTCTTCTTCAGCAAGTGCCCTTGCTTTGAACTGGCATAAGTTGTAAGAAGATCAGCATCGTTCGTTTCTGTAATGATTTCTTCACAGTCCAGAAAATGTACCAGTTCAGGGACACGAAGGTGTTTTACTTTCTGGACCGTTCTCTCTTATTCCCAAGGTGTTTGAGAACTGATAAACCCTATATTGCCGGAAACACGTAAAATTTGTCAGAATTGGCATAATCCATTATAGTGACTTTTAGCTTATAAAATTAACAGATATTATGATTTCATTTTAGTTATGTGCTTTGATAACAGAAAATGATTAATTAGCATTTAATGTAGTTAACATATTGTGGTAAAAGCACCATTAGATTTGTTTTTTTTTTTTTTTTAATTTTCCTTCAGTTTTAAAGGGATACAAGTTCAACAATAAAAAACATAAAAAGCAAAAATAGCTCCCCTTTTTCTTGCAAGGCTGTTTTTTTACCCCAATAATTTAGAGTCCTGGGGTGGAAGGACTTGGAAAACAAAAATAGAATTTTCAACAATCTCTATCTTACAAAGATATTTAGCTATCCAATGAAATTGCACTTTACTCAATTCAAAATTCGATTGTTTTGATTGATTCCTGTCAGTTTCTGTCAAAACAGACCAACTTCCCCATTTCTGCGTGAATTTTTGTGTAATTGTTGAAAATTGTTGAAAAATGTTTTTTTTAAAATGTAAGTGCAGCATTTCAAACTTTTTTCTTTTTTTTCTTTTTTTTTTTTTTAGTGAATAGTAGTAGTTTGATGTTTTAAATTGCTCTGCAATCGAGTGGAAAAAAATTGTTGACAATGCTCTTATGGTTCATGTTACATCTCTAAGTGCCGACTGTAAAAAAAAAAAAAAGAAAAAAAAACCCCAACAACAACAACATCAACAAAAAAAAAAGAAACCTGCATTTTTTTTTTTCCCCGATATGTTACAGAAAAAAAAAAAAAACATGCTCTATGTCTGTCCGGTAAGTTATATATTGCAGAATTCAGCTACTACAAAAGTTATAGTTTAAGTGTGTTTCATGATTTCTCAAGAAGTCTCACACCTGTATGGGAAAATCCGATGAGGATACTGTAAAACAGTTAGGCTCCATATGGAAAGTGTGTTACAACAGCGAGTTGGTAAGCAGCAGCAGAGGCTAGTTCTACTCAGTGTCACCTAACGCTTACACTACCAATGAAACACTTCAAAAGTTATGAAGCCCAACCATTTCCAGCACCATATGAGAAATTACAACAGTCCTAAAGTTGTCTAAAAAAAAAAAACCAAAAAAACTTTTTAACAAAAAAAAAAAAAAAAGAAAAATTAAAATCAAATCTCGAGAGAAAGTTACGGCCTTTGCCATTCAACCATAACGTTTGCCATTTCCATGTACGAGTTTGCTGTCGGTGTCTGCTCGCCTCCCCTTCCGCCGATGTGAAGTCGCTGCGCTGCGTTGCTGCTGCTTCCGTGTTACAGAGGTGGGAAGGGGTCTGGTGGTCTGTCCGGTGCGTGGTGGGAAGCGGAGACTTTTATCCCAGGTACCAGGACTGCAAAAGAGAAAGGAGAAGCGTCAGCCCCGGCCGCCCGCTCTCGCCGCTTCCCCAAGGGCTCCGGGCACCGCCGCCAGCCTCCTCCGCCAAGAGGGGGGCTAATTGAGACCGTGACGAATTGACCTAATTACAAAGCTTAATTAAAAATACTGTACAAATCAATATATTTTTTCCCCCTCGCCGACAGTCGCTGGACATAGCTACAGATGAACGCGGGGGTCATGTCATGTTACAAGTTATCAATCTTTTTAATAGATGATGGCTTGAAGATCCCTCCAGTTCACTTTTGTCTAATCCCCTGAAAAGGCGATACACATTCGCCTCTCTGTGCCATTTATCACCCTGCAGTCGGGGTTTTCTTGGGTATTTAGGCATGTGCCAGCATAAGCATCTGTTGCTTTATACTGCCCTGCTTCAACTGTCTCGCTGGAACAGATGCACAGAAATTCAACAACAGGGCTGTTTTCTTAGGAGAAATGTGGATCGCTACAGAAAAGCCAGGATAAAGCAAATCTGGGGGAAAGTGGATCAGCGAAAATGTCCCGTACCTCTGCCCATACTTGTGTTTCAAAACAAAACGTGGGCCTCAACTAATAGCTTCTCTTTGGGAAAATATCTTTTTTTCTTCTTCTTCCCAAAGGGAGGGAATTCCCTGGGAATTCAAGCCCCGCAACAATACCGTCCTTAACCCAACGGCGCAGATGCCCAGAACACAGAGAGCAATTTCGCTCCTCCATAGGAAAATAAACACAGTTGGGAAGCTGGAGTGGGCTCTGCTGGAGCCGGGGCAGTGCCACCACACCGGGGAGAGCCCGTCCCGGCCCCGGCAGGGTCAGCCCAACCTGACCCCGGGATGAATGAGAGCAGTGTTAGGCCCTGGGACCGCGCGCGCGGGGGGATGCTCCTTGGCAATGACATATTGCTGTGGGAATACACCAACAGGCAGCAACTATTTAGCCTGGAGTAAAGTAATACAACAAGAAAGACTCAGGTATTAAAGAGCCCTTGCTGATACCCCCCGTTTTTTTTGCAGGGGCTCCTGTGATATACGAGGTGCGTCCCTGCGCGCGCACGGGCCGATGACAAGTTTTACCAAGTTTTTTCTCCGCTCCTTTTCGGCCTCTGGCGTGATTGATGGCACAATCAGCTCGGGGAGGATTTATGAACATTTACAGAAGACTCTGAGGCAAGTTTCATGTGGGACCTGGAGATTATGTGGTCTTGCCATGGAGGTAGGAACCGGTAAAATAAATAGCAGGATCGGAGAAGTTGTCCTGCTTCCAATACACCTCATTAAGTAACTCGTCCTCCACTCGCCCTTCTGAATACAAACACACCGGTCCCGTATCAGCTTCATCTATTGCCTACAGATTTTATATTTAGACTTACTCAGGCTGCAATTAAACGAAATAGTTCTCATATGTAAAGTTTATAAACAGAGGAAAGTTCTGGCAGGGCTTGTGAAGCGGAGCCAAGTCCCCTTCCCCTCCCCAACTGCGGGGCCCTACTGATTTTTAGGTGGGTGCAGGAACGTGGAGTGTGGGCTGTGCTGTGCTGGAGGCATCTCCAACCACCTCTGGCACCTCCGGCCACTGCCAGATCCCAACTTCTCCAAACTTTTCAGAGCTGTCCCTCACACTTGTTGTTTGAGTGTGACAGTTTTTGGCTGGACTGGGAACTGTGGCAGGGCCCAGCAGGGAGGAGACGGGATAAAGCCCAAGAAGGGAGAGAACAGACAGGTTAAAACTTCAAGGTGAAGGAGTAGAGGGGTTATAGACGGAGGTGATGGAGTTCAGGGGTTACAGCTTGAGAGGTGATGGTGTTAGGGGGGTTAAGACTGTCAAATGATGAAGTAGAGGGGTTAAAGATTGAGAGGAGATGGAGTAGAGGGGTTGAACACTGAGAAGTGATGGAGTAGAAAGGCTGAACACTGTGAGGCGATGGAGGAGAGAGGTTGAAACTGTGAGGTGGTGGAATAGAGAGGTTAAAAACTGAGAGGCGATGGAGTAGAGGGGTTAAAACTGCGAGGTGATGGAGTGGAAGGGTTAAAGGCTGCGAGTCCGTGGAGTGGAGGGGTTGAAGAGTTCCAGGCGATGGTTCCCATCTCCAGCACCGGTGTCCGGCTGCTCCATGGCCGCTGGCCCGGCACATGGCCCGCCGGTGGCGGGAGCCGCTGCCCTCGCCACTCCTCCCTCGTTTCAAAAGCGTTTTCTTTTTTTTTTTTTTTTCCTTTAAAAAGCAGGAAATAAAAAAAAAAAAAAAGAAGCG
>JAHLSL010000008.1:2458288-2548399 GCA_025920805.1 Petroica traversi
CCGTCGGTCCGTCCCCCGCCGCCCCGCGCTCCTTCACGCATCTCGCTATTCACCCCGCGCCTCGCAGACAAGGTTACCCCAGAGCGGCTCTGTAATCCTTCACTGAAATAGGCTTTATTGATTGCTCTGGTCTATTGTTCCCTTTTCAAGTCCCCCAAGTTCAAGTTCATCCCGGTGTTACATCATGTCTCGTTGCTAAGGGCAACCAGACAGCCCCAGACGTGACCGCCATCCGCAAGCGCGGCGCTGCGCCCTCCCACCGCCGCCAGCCGCGCTGACGTCGAGCCCCGCTCCCAACACACTGAACTATTTATTCTGCCTAATTTATGACCTCCAGAGCAAGAGAGACCCCCACTCCAAAAACCAACACTGTTGTATATTTAATTAATCTGTCTTTCTCTGGCACTTGGGAAAGTTAGACAAAGGTCTAATTATTGTGTGTCGCTCCCCACACTTTTCTTTTTGGGGTGACTATTTGCATGGGAAAAGAAACGGCGAGGCTGGGCGCGAGTCCCCTCCCTCCAAAACACCTTTTTTTTCCCCCCTGCCCTATTGACATTTCATGAAATACTTTAGCTGCTTAAGGGAATTAGAAAAAAAAAAAAATCTGATGTGAATGTAACTCCTTCGGAGTTGGTATTCAGTAACACAAATCAACTCATGACATGTTTAAATTTAAATGCTAACCACACACTCTGCGAGTTACTTTAAAGGTTAGTTTTTAATCAATAGAAGTTGCTGACTCGGGAGTTTTGAGCGGCGCAGTGCAGCTCTGGGGCCTTTGTCTCGCGTTGGGCTTTCAAACTTTTTTTTTTTTCTTGAGATGATTTTAGCAATGATTTGCAGACACAGAGCGCTATTGTGCTCCTGACTAGCAACATGTCAATAAAGGAGTAGAGTTACCATGCACTAGGGTGTCAATATGACTCCTGCAGACACTGCTTGGCCTTAATACCAATGAAAAACTTAATTAACCCTTACAGGAGCGACCCGAACCAGACCGCACGCTCGTTTCAAAACTTCCTTGCCGGGGCTCCGCGTGGCCTCGACTGAAAAGCTGCTTTTACGGGACCCAAACTCGGAGTGCTTCGCCAACAGCTGCGTCCTGCTCTGCCTGCTCCTGCAGCCCCACTTGGATGAGATGTTTTATGGGCTGAGGCAGCAGAAGAGCGAGACAGAGAGCGCATTTACCCAGCGGATCCCACCAGCACCGCTCTCGGGACCCCGGTTTAATTTAGAGCATCTTACAGCTGAAGCGCACACACAGAATGAATCCTCCTTTTTCTGCTAATCATTTTAATATTAAGATCTCATATCCCCCCTCAAGCCTCCTATACACGTCTAAGTCTTCCAGGATTAGGGCTGAAGAGCAGCATTGTTCCTCTGGAGCACCTGTGAAACTTCTCTGCGAGGGAGAGGAGACCTCCGGCCTCAAATGAAAACGTCTAGGAAGCGTATTAGGCACTTGGAGACCCGATAGCTGAGATCTATCAAGGGTTTTTTTTGCATGATTAGGGAGCTTAGAATGGAAAAAAGAAGCCTGGATCCCTACATTTAGATGGCTGAAGTATTTTGTGCCTCGCTTTAGAGTGCTGCTCAATGTCTAAGCACCTCACCCATTTCATCCCTTCAGTTCTGTAACTTATCCGACTGCACCCACTCGGAGAAGGCGGTGTTGCCTTTCTTAATTTAAAATCTCCATTTAAATCATGGGCCCTATCACAGTACAGTCAGGATGATATTATCTCCGTGCTTTTTCATAAAAGAGCCGGTGTTTTATTTCCCTTCTATTTACTTTGCAGTACTGTTCTCCCAGCGAGTTTAGAGCTAAATGAACCCACTGGAGCTAGAGGTCCTGCTCAGTAAAATTGCTGCCACACAGTTGTCAGTGCCACTACGAGTCTGTATTGTCCTGCAGAGCATCTCGCTGTCCTTCTCCAGTGCTCAAGGTGAAACATCAGAAAGAATTCTGCAGTCCGGTACGAGATCTTTGCTTCCCTTTCTCCAGTCAAATGAAGAAGTAATCTCATCAGGTTGAAAAGTGCTGACTAAGGATTTAATAAAGTGCCTGCAGATGTGTGTCATCTCTAAGGTATTCAACTCATGTAATGCAAAACAGTTCCACACTGAATGTGCTTATAAAATTCCATTTAACCATTGCAGAGCTCTATTTTACTGTTCTCCGAGGAGTATTATCACACTTTTTCCCCCCCCCACCCTAATTTACAGCACCATGAAAGTTGAAACTCGTATTTGAGAATCCTCACAGTAGTAAGGTTTTATGATCCATAAACAATATCTACTTGACTGAATCCTAAACAGGAAGTCTGAGATGGCAATTACGGTTCTCTGATAGCGCAACTCTATTTGTTTCTTATGCACTTTTGGAGATAGCAGAGACACACCAAAATCCTCCAGCCACTCCTGACAATCGACTCCTTTGTACGGGAAACATTCCGTAATCCTGGATATTTAACAGGCGAAAAGCTCAAAGTGCCTCACTGACTCCTGTAGCAGTTTCTGCCTGAGTCAGGAGCCCAGGAACAAGCCCATTGTTTATGGGAGCCTTCCTAAACCAGCCTTCCTGCACGCCGTCCCTCTCCCCCGGCCTCCCCGCGAGCACCGCTCACGTGTTTCCAACCAGAACGACAATCAAACCCAAACTTGTTCCATTTGCTTCTACCTGCACATCTCCTGCCCCAACAATGGGACCTTTCAGCTCCCGCAGAAAGCCGGGGCTGTGCACCCTCCCTATCTGTTTTTCGAATTAAGAAGTTAAACAAAAGTCCTCAAGGGCAAAGTTTAACGCTGCGGAAGGAGGTTGTTAATGTGGAATCCAGAACTGGGTGTGACAGTTGGCTTATTTCTCCCGGCGATGTAGGTTATTTAAGGACATTCACACGTTTGAAACTCTGACAAACTCCACGCACAGCAGCTTTGGCTTCTCCATCCCCACTCAGGGCTCGGAGGTGCTCAGTGACAGCCCTTTTCTGTGGGCTCCAGCCCAGTTTGTGTGCCTGGCAGTGGGACAGGTCGGTGCCATCGGGACTTCAATCGCAGTGCTGCGGCCGTTGCTGCCCCGGGCGCGCGCAGGAAGCGATCGCTGCATGGGCCCGAGTGGGAAAACCCACATGTGATAAGAGCCTAAATAAAATAAAACCCTGCAGCTTTAGAGCTCGCCGGCAAAGTGGCTGTTTGGGCAGCCCAGCCGAACCCGAGCCACGGCCGCTGGCACCTGCCAGGGCTCATCGCGGGGCGTTGTTTTGTTTGGGGATGACATTTCAGTCACCTCAAGAACTTTGAGGCTCTCACGGACATTAACCCCTGGGAGGTGAATTGGGGTAACGAGTCCTTCTGGTTGCAAAGATAAAATGAGAATGTGAGCAGTTAGGCAGCGAGCTGGGCCTTTTGGCATCACCTTGTGAGAGGTGCCGGGAAGGCTCTTCCCCACGGTGCGTCGTGTGAAAGCAAGGGGACAAAACTGGGCCTTTGATGCCATTTCAAAAGGGTTGCCAGGGTGAGGGGAGGCACTGGCACTTCAGCTTCTGGTGCGACTGGCTGGAGGGCTCCTGCAGACACAGCAACTGCCTCTGGTTTACCCCACATCTGAATTCATCCCCCTCTTCTACTGCTTCCTCCAGAGTTTCTCAAGGCCCAAAATCTGATCCTACTGCATAGGACCGAAAGGTGAATATAAAAGACAAGGTCACCTTTGTGCCTATGGAAGTTATTTTCTCAGAGCTGGGATTAATTATTTAGTAATTATATTTTCCAGACTGAAATACCAACAGGGACGTAAGTAGCATGTTGGTCATCCCCAAAGGGACATAAAACAGTGAGAGAATCTTCTGGTTGTCCAACATCCGCGCCTGGGAGAGAGTCACACGCCCCACTCCGAGCACATTTGTATTGTCTGGGGGCAGATAAAACCTGTCCCAGGAGGGACACTGGTCTCTGGGTGATGCCTACAGTAGCTCTGCATCCAATAGTTTTCGCGGGAATGCCAGTTGTGGCAAACTGCATTAAATTACGTGCAATAATTTTGTAATATGCACTTTTGCCTGCTGACTATTAAAAATGTATAGTAGTCCAAACCACTTCTCTCCTGGGACCAACAAACTCACTTCAGGCAAGATTTCTGCTTGGGTTCAAACCTCAAGTTGGGAACAGCTAGTGTTTTTAAATAAGTCACCCCAAACCCTCCCAAACCTATGAAAACACACTCATACAGTAACTCCTGCTGTTGTTCCAGACATCTGAATGTTCCAGTAAAGTGTCCCAGCTGGCCCCAGATGTTTCTTAAGTATAAAGCAATGCTCTGAGTGCTGGACCCCCTGCTGCCCCGACCTGGAGCTCAGAGGATTAAAGATTGACTGCGCTATGACATATTCGCATTTAGCCTGAATATAATACAGCAAAGACTTATCAATGGCAAATGTTTGAAACGTAACCCAGCCAGCAGAGTAGGCTGGCACTCTGAATATGATGTATAAATAATGTATGGGAACTTAAGATCTAAATTAGATCTACAGGAAGAAAACTTTCCCTTTTCTCTGCCTCTAAAAGAAAAGTTCTCTCACAATGAGGTCATTTTCCTGCCCGTCTTTTGGTTTACAAAACTGCTTTTAGGCAAAGGGTCTTCCCTTTACTTGGGGAACATTTTGCCAGTTACAGTTTTCTAAACAACCAAGCAATGAAGTTCACTTATTCGTTAGCAAATTGACTTTGAAATCTGCAAAATAACTTCTAAACTTTGCGTGGTTGGCTGAAAGCTGACTGCAGCCAGGCTAAACTGCAACCCTTGCTGTTAAAAAAAAAGAAAAAAAAAGATAGTGGAGTGAAAGAGAGAGAGGAAAAAGAAAGGGAGAAAGAGAGAGAAACAATCCCATTTTGGTTTTTGTTAGAGGACGGCATACTACATAGATCAGAGACTTTTCAAAAAATAAAAACCCCCACTGTACACAAAGCACAGGAAAATGTGAGGAAAAAAGGAAAAACCTAAAAGCAGCTTAGAATGTGTTAACTCTGCCATTCTGTCAGCTTAAAGAGTATTTTATGCTTGATCAACAGCTCTCTTTTATTATGCTTTTCTTTCATTCATTCAGGACATCAAAGACCAGAACCACCAGTGTACCTGATCTACCAGAAGAACTTGTAAGGGTGTTCTAAAGAAACGGGGGTATTGGGAGCCAGACACCCCTGCGGACAAGGCAGTTCAAAGAGAATATTTCAACAATGATTACATTTTGTAAATCTTTGTACGAAAGACAGCTTATTTCCTGCTTTTTTCATGAAAAATAGATTCTATCCATTAAAGTGAGCCCACAGTATGAAAGTTACTTGAGATCTGAGGTACAGCAAGCGGATTAAGTGGAGGGTGAGATGAAATCTTTGAGAGAGACGATGGCTTTCTCTGATATTTGTCGCTGCCATAAGGTTTTCTGAGTGGGCTAGAAACTTTTTTTTTAATTATTATTATTTATTTGTAGACTTGCTGGTGGTAGCGAAGCCGTTTGTAAAAGCAAAATAAACCGGGATGAATCAGAAAGGAAAATTGCAACAAATAAAAAAGGAACTGAGAAAACAAACGGCTGCAAAAAACCCTTTTGACATGTTTGAAAGGAAAACTATATATATTTGTCCCGCTCCGAAAATCGCAGGCGAGCCATTTAAATGCTGCAGACAACTCCGAAGTGCAGCGCACAGACCCAAGCCAGCTGTTTACTTTTCCAAGCCCGTGGTGGTTTCTGCATTGATAAACTATATAACCTCACACACACAGAAGGGATTTTAGCTATGCCAGACCTCATTGCTCCGTCCCGCTCTCTTTATGTGCTGTCACAGAATAAAAATGATCCTAACACAAACCCTGAAATAAGACCTCGCTCCAGAAAGAACATCTTTGTAGATATTTCCTGAGTTACTGCCAAGCGGGATTTTTTTCGCCCATTCATCCTTTCAAAGTTTTGCTATAAACATAGCCAAAATTGTTCGGGAGTAATCAGAAATGACCAAAATATGACCCCCCAGGCAAGGCCAGCTGTGGAGAGAAGGGGAGGAAGCTGCCCCACGCCTGTGGCTGGGACAGCAGCCACCTCTGCCACCGCACCTGGGTGACACCCGCCGGCATCAGCACCTCGCTTCCCCCCCTCTGCACATACTTTTGCAAGAGAAGGAGGAAACAGCGGGATGCATGGAATCAAAGAGGCAAACCACCTTTAAACCCACCTCACGGTTTGCATCTACCATTTCGAGGTAAAAGCAAATGTGCTGCGAGGGGGGTTGAGTTCTGCACTTTACGCCTCATTTTTAGACAGCCCCGTATTTTCCTCTGCGGGAAGCACGGTTAAATTTGCTCGAGAGTGCAGCAATCCCCTATTTCTTACAGCAGCTCTCACTCATTTCTTCCCTTTTATGAAACAACACGTGCACGGGGACTTGGAGCAGCTCGTAACCTCATGCCGGGAAGTCCCATGGAAACTGGGCCGGCAGACACAGCGCTGCCACGGGACTTTCCAGCATTTTGCTTGGATGAAAGCAACCCCTTTTGGCTCCCCAAACTACAGCTCCCCCCTGGACACGGCACAAAAGGTGCCCGGGGACACCCCAGCCCCGAGGGTGGATGCCCGGGGCCTGCGGCGGCCCCGCTCCCAGCCCCTCAGCCCGGCCCAGGCTCCGGCTGTGCCTTCCCAAGTTCAAGTTCAGGTTTAAGGGAAATAAACCGCTCCTCGGGAGCCTGCAGCCAGCCCTCATTTCCATGTGATCCCTCTGAACTTCGCCTGCGCCAGCGCGCCCTGTTTCCAGGGCCCGCCGAAGGAATGTTTTACAGTTAGAGCCCGCAGTGCTTTCTCAGGCATTTCAGACCCAGAGGCCCAAGTTTCAAGCTGCAGCATTAAAAGTTTCCACAGAGCTACTGCAGAGAGAGGGAGGGAAGGGAGGGGGAAGGAGGGAAATGAGGAGAACAATATCGTCTTAATTGTCTCTATATAGCTGCACAGTTAAAGTATTACTTTTTAAAGGGACATAATTTATTCTGGAGGCACGGTGTTATAACAACCAGTACATACTTTCACCACGGCGTAACCCGCTCTATTCTTCATTGTGCTTTCCGGTGGTGTTGCTTTTGCAGAACTCCTTGTTACGCCGTCCCCGATACTGTACTTACAGTTTTATTCAATTTAAGCCAGTTCCTGCAGTCCTCAGGCAAGCAAAACCCCCCTCCCCGAAGCCTCAGGAGTTCTGCCTGCACCAGGACTGCAAAAATAATCTCCCCTCAACCACCGTTTTTCTCCCCCCACCCAAAAAAGTTTCTTTACTTTTATTGCTTCAGACAATCGGGGAAAGTCATCCAAAGAAAATCAACCCCCAGCCTGGGCCTCCCAGGCTCAGCTCGCAGCGAGACAGCCCGAGCACACACGCACAGACACACACGTACACACACACCCAGGGGTTTGCCTCTCCTGCCCCGTCCCGTGCTGGCCGAGCCACAGGAGCTACGTGAGGGGCCCAGGGGTCCCACTGGGATGGATGGCTCTGCCAGAAAGCTGCTGTGGAGGCTCTGCCTCTTTGCTCTGCAGTTTGGGGTACAAAAGGTAGTTTTCAGCCTTCTTTTTCCCCATTTTCCCACTGGAGAGCAGGGAGGAGGGAAAGGTCGCTACAGCCTTCAGAGGTTGAAGGCTGGGGTGGTCTTTCTCTGCCCAGGTCATCCAGCTCCTGTGTCATCCTGGCTCTGACAGCCCCAGTGGAGCTATAGGGGACTCGTCTGCCACCACAACTCTGTCCAGGGGCTCCCCATGGTGTAATGGGAGAAGACCCATCATAGATCAAAAGCTAGTTGATCTACAGCTAGTGAAGGTAGTTCAGCTGCTTTTTTTGACTGTCCTGAGAGTACTTCAGAGCTCACAGAGGAAAGTGAGGAGAAAGAATAACTTGGGCCAGACAGGAGAACGAGCACTCCCTCCAAAATCCCCCCCCTAAAAGTCAAGTCCCTGCCTGTGCTTCTCTGTCCGTGGGTTAAGTGGACAAATGAGCAGCCCCAAAATGTGCCCAGCCTGATCAAAGCAGGACAAAAACCAGGGGGGACTGGGAGGCACAGAGGAGGAATTGGAATGAGTGCAGCAGGAACAGTGGGGCTGGCAGGGCACACTCCATGCAAAGGGACAGCTGGGGACCCTGGGATGAGGGCGCCAAGATAACAGCATGTTTTGAGAGGTGGGCAGAGCAAGGCTGGGTTTGGAGACCGCAAAAAAGGAAGAGGAATTTGGGTTTTGGCAAGTCCTAGGTGTTACTGGGCAAGGAGATCAAAACCAGTCTCCAAATTAACACGGACAGAAATAGGAGCACAGAGACAACTCTGGCACTTTTGACCTTAAAATTACAGAAGACAGTGAGCTGGAGGAATAATGACTTGATTCATCAGGAAACCCCTCCCTGCCCAAAACTCCTCTTAAAAAAGGAAAGCTAAGAGAGCATTGAGCTGAACAAAAAAACCCTCTCCTGAACGTGGGAACTTTTGACATCTGCATTTTTCCTGAGGCTTTGTACCTTGCTAAACTGCTCTAAGGAAAATGGAAGGTCGTGCATCATGTTTGTGCTCAGGGACCCAGCTGTGGGGATCCATGGAGGGACTTCTGTCCCACTGTGGGGAACCCATCCAGGGATTAATCCTGGAAAGGTCCACTGGGGCCACTGGATGCTACAGGAGCTGTGTGAGTGGGGCAGGGAAGGACCACCCCAAGCTCCAGAGGTTGCCAGCTCTCTGTTGGAGAAATGGGAAAAGGCTTTGCAGCACATGATCCGCCTTTGGATGAGGAGGGACGCATTAGACATGGTTGGCTAAAGGGACTTGGGTCTTGGCCTAGCTCGGAGCAATTTTCACACATACTGTGAGATGCCAATGAAAGTCCTGGTGGAGTGTAAAGTCATTAAACGAGATGAAATTAAACAATTTAGTTATTTCTGCTTCATCATATTTGTGCAGTATGGCAGGCAGAATGAATTACTACTAATGATCAAATTTAGTAATACTAATTAAACTATCTCAATTTAATTAATACTAACAGAGAAAACAGACAAAATTACTAATGTAAACCTTGAACTTAAAATCAAAAGGTGCCTCTGCTTTTGTGAGTCACTGAATGTGAGGCTTTTCCCTGTGTAGAAGTGGCTCTTTGTAGTTCCTAAGTAAGCCGCTCCATTATATGGATAACTACAGCTATCCTCCAGCTTTCTTCCCTCCCCTTTTTTTTTCCCTAAATGTTACTACTTCTGCTCCTCGTGTTCCCAGAGAGCTTCCAGGAGAAGAATCTGAGCTCTGTTCAGACTCACTCAACATCAACAGCACTGATAAAGCAGTTGCCACTACTGGGACAAATTCTGCCCTGGGTGCTTGTAGGAACAGAGTTTATAAAGAGCCTGTGGAGCCTCCCTTGCTGGGAAATCATGGAATCACATGAAGGACCTTCATAGAAAGGACCATGAAGACCAGATGATCTTCCAAACCCCCTGCCATGGGCAGGGACACCTCCCACTGGACCAAGTTGCTCCAAGCCTGGTCCAACCTGGCCCAAACTGTCAGATTTAGCCTACAAGACCAGTCATTTGGGAAAACCCCAAACTCAAACCCTTCTCTACATCAAGGGAGATGGCTTTAGAGTCACTGAGAGTTAATACCTGTAGCCACAAAACAAAAACTCCACAGATACATGCAAGACTGCACTGCAAACCCTTCCCACAAAGAAAACGTGGATTTAATCTTTATCTTATCTGAAAAAGACTAGATTTACTCTACTGTGCATAGTTATAAGCAAAAGACAAGCATAATTAAACAAAAATGTTATTGTATTTCTAAAACAAACCCCTGCCAATAACAAATCTTCCATCTCTTCCTCTCATCAGCTTCAATGAATGTACAGCTGGGTCCCATACCAGAGATTCTCAGACATGATCTTTAACCCAAAGGACTGCAAGAGAGTCCTTAAAAAAACCCCAACAAACCAGGGAATAGCCAAACAAGGAATATGATGTGTCAAAGCGTTCTTCCAAAATCCCAAATCTCATTGTTTATCAAAGATGAAAAAACCCAACCCCACATGCAAATGTCATATCTCAGTTTATCCCTTTCTGTTTTTTTAGAAACAAGTTACTTTTTCTGTTGTCACAGTTAAAAAGATGTAGTTATAGCAAAAGCACAAAAAGACGCCTAAAGTTATATAAAGCTGCTCCAAGCAATGCAGAAATTCATAGAATCCTTGAATGGTTTTGGGTGGAAGAAACCTTAAAGCTTATATTTTTTAATGTCCTACAGGGACACCTTCCACTATCCCAGGTTGCTCCAAGCCCCATCCAGCCTGGCCTTGGACACTTCCAGGGATGGAGCATTCACAGCTTCTTTGGGAAATCTGTGCCAGGGCCTCCCCACCCTCACAGGGAGCAATTTCTTCCTAAATTATTGTGTTCCTCAGAGGTGGCTGCATTGTGCTGGTTGTGACTTTGGTTACTCATATCTCATAATTAAAATTACATTTCATTGCCTTCTGCAGTGTATTCAGCTGCATCTCTTCGTGTGTAATAACCAGTGTTTGTATAGATGATGCAACAGTTGGGTCACACAAGTGAATGTGCCTGAGAATATTATGATTATAGTGTCAGTACTGTTTTCAAAATTGAATATTAATAACTAAAGCAACTAAAGGGAAACCTATTTTTTAAGTTTAGCCTCTTGGTTTTTATTAGATCTTTTCATTTTTTTGAAATCCTGGTTTTAAATTAAACTTTTCCATTTCTACCTCTGTTCAAGCAGAAAGTGCTATCAAAGCAAAAGCCTAAAATGAGATGTGTTTTGCTGTTCTAAACTAAAACCAGGTAAAATTTGAAAGCTGCAACTTTCCATGCTGTTAGCAATCTTTACTAAGAACAGACACCTTTGTCAAATTAAAAATATAAACAGGTTTTACTGAAATTGAATTGTATTTCTTTTGAAACCCCAGTCTTTCCCCTCTATGTTATTTATATTTCTCTAGGACAGTCCAGCACTAGGGAGGAGATGCTCAGTGTCTTGGGAACATGGAATCTACTGCAATCTACTGCTCTGTTAGGAAAAGGCTTCTTTTGGTCCCTTCTTGTGGAATTCTGTATTAATTTCAGAGCAGGACAGTCTAATTTGCAAGGTGTTCAGCTCTGGAGCTTATTCATTCCTTGATCTCTGTGTTAATGCCATTAAGGGAAGGTGATTCCTAGAACAGAGGGAACTTTATGCCTATCCATTGGGAAGGATGTAGGGATTGTGGCCTTTAATTTTTGACCTTCATTGTAGATTGTGGTCCTAATCCTTTGATTGCGGAATTGTTAGAAAGTATATATGGCAGTTGGCAAAAAATCTTAATGTTCCAGTAAATGCAAAAGCCATAAATTCAGCTGCTGACCTTTTCCATCCAGGTCACATGTGACACCTACTGGAGTTTGTCAGGCTGGGTGGAATTTATGGAGCTCATATAGGTATCAGCAGCGAAGGCTGAACTTTCATGAAATGTCTTTCAAAGGCACTTCCAAAACCCTTGCAAAAAGTCAGTATGGCTTTTTTTTTTTTTTTTTAAGGGTATACATTCTGCACACATTTTAAAAGGTCTCATCGTGCCACCTCTGCAAATCTTCAGCACCTGGGAAACTTCAGCTCTTAAATTATTACTCTTTGCAAAACAGAGAAATCAGGCCAGGCATTTAATTATTGTGATCACCAACTTCCAACGGCCCCTTCCCAAGCCTGGCTCTCTGTGCTCTCCTCTTTTTCTGGTGTGCAGCCTCCTGCCCCTCTCTGGGATCGATGGCATCGATGGTGTATTGTCAGTCAGAGAAATGGGATTTGATAGTGCCCTCAAGCAGTTGAAAAAGAAGGCAAGGAATACAAAACCAAGGCGGGTCCACACCGTCAGCGTGAGATCAATGCTCTCAATAATACGTTTGCCGCCACGTAGCGCCCTGGCTGTCGCAATTAATAATGTAGAAGGAGCTGATTAACTTAAGTAAAGTGCTCTCCACTGTGTAAACACATAAAGATCTATAGGGCCAAAGAGGAAAGAACGAACAAAACGTCATTTTTATATTTTATGTGGGCACATTCTTGCTTTCCATTCTGCTCTTGTAACAATTACTGTACTAGCCACTCTGACAGAGTCGATAAATTGATCGCGGGCCTGATGCAGCAGCGAGCAGACTGAATCCAATAGAGCATTATCTGCCACGGAGGCTGGGCAGTGGTGGCCAGGAAATCAGCCAAGCCAGCCAACAGCAGCAAGAGGCACAGAACCACAGCCTTGCCCTAGCCTGGTGAGATTTGTAGGGATGTGAGAAGTGCTCAGCCCGTGCTGCACCCTCACAGCCCTGCCAAGGCTCCAGTTGGCCACAGGACCCCGAGGTTCAGCAGGGATCAGCCCTTAAACTGGACCTCATCTCATTTTCTCATGTTGGCAGCCATGAATTTAAACACCTGATGGGTTTCTCCCCCACCACACCAAAGTCGTGCTGCCCCCAACTGCACCCGCCCCAGAAACTGCTGCCTGTCTGTTGAAAAACAAATCTGGGAGTCCCCTCCCATGCCCCCTGACCTGTGAACACAGGGAATGTCACATTTTGTCAGCTTAAATGGCCACTTGGGTCTGGTATTATGTCTCTGACAGTGGTTGCAGTCCTCTTGGGAGGAAGCTGCAAGAAACCCCACAAAGGAGATGGACCAAAATGATTTGGCCTGAGGGGAAGCTTCTTCCCAGCCCCATGCAGTAAGTGGTAGGCCTTGTAAATCCATGTTAGCAGGGAATATGAGATTGAAAAAATAAAAATAAAAGAAAGTTTCCTGCTGAATGGAAAAAAGAAAACTGTTTTTTGGCAGAAGTTCTTCAAGAAGGAGAACATAGGCCATTGTTATTATGAAGACTTTTCAATGAAAACACAGAAAATCATTGCCTTTTAGAGTAATTGTTTAGCTAAAGAAAGGTTACACAGCTTGTGGAGAATTTAGTAAGAAATTAAATCTCTCCAGCTCATTCATCATATTTCTGCATTTGCCAACTCTTCCCACCAGGCCCACACTTACTTCTTCCCTTTCTTCTCCCCCACTGTGGAGTAAGTAATGGCCATAAAACCCACAGAAAGGCAGCCTTACGCACAGGCTTCCTGGTTATTGTGAGGAGGGGGGAAACTCAATAAGTTTAATTGCTTAGTTTGGGAAATTCGTCTATGTCCATTGTAAATAATTCTATGCTAAATCTACTGGAAATAGGATGCTGAGTGCTGGTTTCCAAAAAAGAGTCTGAACTGTTCACCAGAGCCTACAAGGAGGAGGAGGAGGAGGAGGAAGAAAGAGCCCAGGAACAAGGATCTCCCCTGCTGAGGACTAACTCAGGCGTTTTGGGACTGATTTGGCTCCTGCTCACTTTGAAGATGCAGCCCCATGATGGCATTGGAGAGTTTTCTGTGAATCTTTACCTTTGTAGTGCAATATGTGCTTCTTTTTTTATGAGGAAGAACTGACCTGAGAGTGGAATTCCACAGTCCCACTCTGTGCCCTGAGTTGGAACAGGAGGGAAGGGAAGGGGAGTGACTCTCATTTCTGGTCACCTTTGTGAACCTTGATAAGAGTCTGGCTCTGCATTTCCTGTCCTCACTCTCTCTAGGCTCACACTGCATTTTCAGAGCCATTTCCAGGCAACCCTAGAGTTCAGAATGGGATTGCTACTTCCTGGGTGGAACAGGAACCAAAATTCAGGTCCTGTGTCAGTAACTTGATGCCACTGGTCAAGTAGCAAAACACTTTTTGGACAGAGATCAAAACTTTCAGTGATCATAAGAGGCCTCCAGATGTTGGAGGAGAGCAGTCCTCATTTCCTTTTGCCAGTATGGGAAAATCCACAGATCCTTGCAGGGATTGGGAACAGAGTGATCCCTCTAACTTAAGCAGCTCTAGAAAGTAGCAGTCCCACACCCCAAAACTGTGTTTTTATATCTTCTTTACCCACTAGAGATGTTATTCCCTCATGGAAATGGTGTTCTGAACCTCCCACTACATTTGCTGGACAGGCCAAGAGAAGAAAAGGAACATTCAAGTCTGCTTAAAGTGCCTTGCAGCTGAAATTGGACATATACTGGCTTAGGGAGGTTACTGTATGGAATATGGAATTCTTAGGGGGCTAAGTCAAAAAAATGCTCCTAAATTACTGTTTTTTATCTCCATTCACACAAGCAGTGCACCCAACCTCCAGAATGAGTATTCTGACCCTGAGCTGGGACAGCCCTCTGAGCAACAAGTAGCTCTGACCTGGCTTACAAACAGTCCTGCTCAGAACCCCCAAAATAAAAGGCCTGGTGCCATTCCTGCAGCCTCTCATGTTCTCTGCCCTGTCCCCCCCCACACCCCTCGAGGTGTCCCTGCCCTGCCCCGTGTGTGGAGCGAGGTGGTGGCTCAGCTGTCAGCTCAGTGCCACAAACCCTGCCCTACCCCTGCCTCCCAGCAGGTCCTGCCTGTGTGCCCAGTGCCATTCTGGGCTCTGGGAAAGGGAAGGAAGGCAGCAGGACGTGGGGGCAGCCAGGCCAGGCAGCCCGTGGTGCTCATTAATAAATCGCATGGCCACGAGCTGCGCGGGGCTCGGTGTCCCCTTGGGAGAGGGCAAAGGGCAGGGCATGGCAGCAGCGAGGGGCAGGGCTGGAAAATCCCCGTGAAGGCAGGCACACGTTTGATTTGTGCAAAGGAAAATGTGTGCACTGGTTTCTTTCCTCCATAGGGTGGCAATGGAACCTGGGCACAGAGCAGCTCTGCCGCTTCGGCGGCGGGAGCCGAGCGCTGGAGGAGCTGCAGCAGCTCCCCACTCCAGGTGCTGGCTTTGATCTATGGATCCCATACACTTTTGGAGCCTCCCACCTATAGGGCTGCTTCCCTGCCTCCCTCCTGGAGAGGGGCATCACCTGCACTACACTCAGAATCTGGGCAGCAATGCCTGGATGTTCTCACAGAGCACCCTTTACTCTGGAATCTGCCTCCCCCCTGCTCTGACAGAGCTCACATCTGCTATCCTACAGGACACTGCATCCAGCTCGTTTTTTTTTTTCTTGTGCCCTTTTGTTTTAAAGTGCTGCCAGTGAAAAATTGCAGGTTGCAGTTTGCTCTCTGAAAAGGGCTTGTGGGGAAGCAGAACAGGCTTTGCCTTGTCTCCGGGAAAGAAAGTAATCGTACAATTAGGTTTGTGTATGCACCTGAGGCATACGGTGGTTTTTTTAGAGATAAATAAAAGCCCAGAAGGAGAAAGCTACAAAGACACCACTGTCTAATTTGGGGAAAGAAGAGAGAAGGAGCAGATCTAAAGGAGTTAGCAATTTCCTTGTACTATAAACATTTTGCTAAACTTCAGTGATTTCCCCCCTAAGTTACTATTGCTCTTTTAAAGATGTATTTCACAGGGTGCATTTTTGTACCTGGTCTTTATAATGCTGTTCTGCTGAGCTTGCTGCTTTCCATACCTGTTATTTTGCTGCCTAGATAAGCTTGTTTGACTTTTGGGGTTTTTCTTAAACTTTATTTCAGTGTTCTAGGCAGGTTCCAGGGCTTTTGTTTCAGTTGTTTTGTGTCATAAAGGATGAGCTCTGTCTAGAGCTGGGTGGCTCTAGGGCCCCACCAGGGAAAATGTGAAAACACAAGTCCTTTGCTAACTATCCAGGATCTGACTGTGCTTTGGGATCGTGGAAAGGCAGAACCAGGAAGAGCTTCTACTTCTGTTCTTCTAGAAATAAGTTTTAACTTTTCCTACAGAAAGGCAAGGGAATAAATATTTGGGTTTGTACTTAACCAAGTTCTAGAAACTACCTGGGATAGATCTGATATAAAGCCTGTTTACATTAGAGAGGGATTTCTCCTGAGACAGCTGGTCAGGGCTACAGGATTCATTTTCCACAGGGTAAAGGGGTTGATTCTCTGCCTGGGTGCCTGCAGTGGGAGGCAGTTTCTGTTCTCTGCATCCTCACAAGCTCCCAGTGCAGGGCACACGGGCCACTGGCAGGTAGGAGCGATTAGATGGAGCAGGCATGTGTTTCTCAGGAGCTGTTTTTAGCACCCCAAGTACAATTTCCAGGAAGATGTAGGCTAAGTAGGTGGCAAACAGGACCCAGCCTAGTAAACAATGTTTAGTGTGAAGTGGAGCTGCAGCACGATGAGTACAGCACGCTGATCCCTAAAGGAATTTTGTCCCCTAGAGCAGCAAACAGCATTTGGAGTGGTGAGTGGCAAACCCTGGTCACAGGTTTCTGGTTTAGCAACCCAGCTGCATTTAGCATTCTAGCATTCCCAGCTGCGTGCACTCCCAGCCCACAATCTGTGTTTCACTATTAATTTCAGGAAGAAAAAACCACCTCAAAATTCAGATCTCTTTATTCTCCTTGCTGCTACCGAGAGGCTCGTCCCTAATTAATGTGATGGGACTTTCCCACCCCTCTGCCACTCTCCGTGTTACAAGTCCTTGGCAATATGAGAGAAGTATCTATTACTTAGTCATGTGGTATCCAGACCAACTTGCTTTTGAAACCAGAGCCCCTGTACCCCAGGCATCCTGTATTTCTGATTTGCATATGGAAAAGGCAGTTAAAAAGCTGATGCCCCCATATTGCTTTCGAGTCAAGTAGCAAAAGTAAATGATTTATCAAGCAAAGGTTACAACACCTGTGCCTTTTTGTCAACATATACAGGGGATGCCAAGTCAAGTGTTGCTTCTAATAGCTCAAACAGAAATTTAGATTCAAATAACCCCCCAGACAGGACAATTGTGCAATGAGTGGAGTGGCAGAGTGATGGATGATGTAAGCAGTGGATGGAAAACCAAACCAAGTGAAAACTTTGGAAACTGCTAAAACCAGGCAAAGCCAACAGCCCTCTGGGGCCTTTTGTTACTGAATCAGAACTACTGACTTAAAGTAGTTTATTTCCCCATCTCTTCTGTCATGGAGTGGTTGTCCTGTTACAACCTTTGTTGACACAGGAAGACAGCTTTTTTATGAATATTATATAAATTCTATGACCCCTTTAAGGGGTTATATTTGACCAACATAAATCAGAACATAGTGCTAATGGAAATGTCTACTGAAAACTTTTCTAATGCCAATTAAGAAAAGGCCTGTACTGGGTTTGGTTGTTTAGAAACAGCCCAGGACAGAATGATCCTTGCCCCAGCCCAGCCATGCTGTTGTACATTTGCCTGGGATTTTATTCCAATGTTCTGGGAATGCCCATGTATGGGAACTGTGACTCCTGCTCTGTGGAGCTGCCACATCCCTGTGCCCAGACTCACTTCTGCAGCATTTGGAGACTGATGATGATGATGATGATGTGCAAACAGTGCCTGTGGCCCAATGTCCCACCAAGAGAACATCAGAGCCACCAAAAAGCTGACCAAAGTATTTTCTTATGGGCTGTAGCTGGACCATAATTTTTAAAAAGCAGATGTTCAGATACAGCCTTCACTTTTATTTTATTGTTCTAGCAGTAAAGAGTTGCTTAACCCTTCAATTTAAGCTTGACTTCCAGAAGCTCAGAGTGTTCCCTGCTTCCTCTTGTCTCAGGAGCTGTGCCCCTGGCAGCCAGCAGTCCTCAGGACCTGCATCTTAGCCTGACTCTGAATGTACTCTAAAGATCCTGATGGAAAGGAGCCACCCCAGCTGCTTTTAATAACCCAGTCCTATGTCTTTTTACATTTTCGTTCTGAAAATATCCTAAGTGGTCGTTCTATACACCAATGCCCTGCAAAAGAGAGCACAAAAGCCTGTCTTTGTTTAGAGGAATGCTACGTAAATCCCAAATCATTGCAGTTAGCACTTTTACCTCACTTCTCTGACTCAAAGCACAGTCAACTTCAGAGTCCTTTCATGAATAAGTAGGGAGTTTGCTGATAAATTATATATTTAGTATCAAGTGGGTTGTGGTGGTGTAATGATGTATAGAAGCAGGGAGATGCAGCTGGAGTCAGAGACTGGAAGTCAGTCTCCTTGCCCACTGCAGCATGTTAGACTTTAATTGAAAGCTGTGCTTGAGTATTGTTTTTCACTGTACAGCATTGTTATTCACTACACTGCATTACAGAGGAGCACTTAAAGTAATGCTAGAGCACTTTAAAATGATTTAAGTCATAAATAAGGAGGATAAAAGTTTACAGTCAACAAACTTATCTGCAAAACTTAGGCTGCAGGATGCAAGTAAGTTTTAAATATCTTTGGAGACTTAATACTGTTGTGTCTTACTACATAATCAATTTACCAACTAGGACTTTTTCAAGTCTTCTGGAAAAGGTAAGTAGCATTCTCCAAAGGGTTTCAGGTTTCCTGAGCTATGAAAGAAAAGACCAAATGCTTAAGGACTTTAGCAGCACACCTTAATATTCCTGTTTCCTGATTTCAGCGCACTTCTGTGTATTCCAGTTGTTTCCAAAACAACTGCAGAAATATTATTTAAATGTGAAAGTGCATGAAAACTTGTCACACACATGAACCCAATAAAGCACGAGGCTGGAAAAGTGGGGTGCAGGCTGAGTTTTGTAAAGGCATGGAAAAAACCCCCAGAATTTGATGGGTTAAACCCCTCTCTGCATTGCTGCTGTACTTTCTGTGACCCTATTTAATGCAGAGAAGGTTTGAGATTCGATATAGTTTAACCTGTGCTGTGCACAGAGCTATAAACTAAAGCCCCTAACAAATTGTATACAAAGAGCAGACAGCAAAAAACCACGTTGTGCTCACAGGAAGCTGCTTGCAGCCCTGTAAGCTGAAAATCTTTGGGAATGAGTGACTTGTGTTTCAGTGACAGTGGAGGTGCTGAAGCCATCACAACGAGGAGTCTGTCTTCATGCACCTACTGTGGCATGTGACAGCCATTAATCTGCACACTAATTATTCAGAAGCCTATAAACCATCTGAAAGAACTTAGAAGAGCTATGGGTAGTGATACCCAGTTTGCTAGTTATTTGAATTATTGCTTTTTAGTCATTGCAACCAGCTCAAAACAAAATCACAAATATTTCGTGCAGTTGACCTTTAAAAGAATTGCAACGCAGTCAAGTAATCACTTCAAACTATAAACTACAGTTGTCCTAAAGCACTAACTCTGCTCACTTTTTTATACCTTCCCCCCCCATGATAACGTGATATTAAGCCCAGACTTAATTTTTTCAACATCTGGCTCAAATTAGCTGCTAACAAAACTGCCAACAACTATTTTCTTAATCGACCCTGGGAATTTGATACAGCTTGGAAAAAGCACATTTAAATCTCGTCCTTCTCCTAAAGAAACACAAATGTTTACTTGAGCTTCTGATTTGACCATAGTAGGACCATGAATTCAGCTAACCCAGCTTTACAGGCCTGCCTCAACTGGACTTTTTTCTCTTTGTGTAAGGGAAACAGATGTGCTAGCAATTACAAAATCTCCTGCTCGCTCAAAGCCCACCATGCAAATGGCCAACCAGGAATTTGAGTATTTTTTTCACTTGGAAGTCACTGGAGCAGCCTCCTGTTGGGTCTGGTGGGGGGGGCTACAGGGCACTGTTACCTGATGGGTCTCACTGAGCTCCTTTTGCACATCACAGACTGGTTTGGGTTGGGAAGAACCTTAAAGCTCATCTTGTTTCATGGGCAGGGACACCTTCCACTATCCCAGGGTGCTCCAATCCCCATCCAGCCTGGCCTTGGACACTTCCAGGGATCCGGGGACAGCCACAGCTTCTCTGGGCAGCCCGTGCCAGGGCCTCCCCACCCTCTCAGGAAAGGATTTCTCCCTAGCATGTAATCTGAACACAATTAATGCAGTGCCTGGGGAGCAGGTTGGAGCCAAAGCCTTTGAAAGCCCGGCCCTAGAGCAAACAACTGCGCACTGGGAGCCAACACCTTTAGAAAGCAAGAGAGGTCCTTCCAGTTATGAAAGCAGCATTATTATCACACAAGCCCAAAAAAAAAATCCAACAAAAAACCAACAACAAAAAAAAAACCAAACCAAAAAACCAAAAAAAACACAACAGACAAACAAACTGCAAGTGACATTTCACTGTAGTTACTGAGACCATGTGGGTGAAGTGACAGCGGCAGTGCAGCTTGCTCCGCGGGGACACGTTAGAGGACACTGGAGGAGGAGAAGAAGAGGCTGCAGGCAAACAGAGAAGTCGAAAGCGGCCCACCTGAGTCTGTTGAGGGATATTTACAAAGCTTGGATCCCGTGGTCCAACACTGACGAATCGGTTTGCGGGGGAGGTGCTGGGTGTCGAGTAGGCTGTGAAGGGAAGGGACACATGCGTTGAGGAAGCGGCACTAGATTGCACACGAACAACACCAAAACACACTGTCTCAGAGCCACCTAAGCAGATGTTTAACACAGAAATGTGCGAACGTTTTAGAGAGCGAGAGTTTGGGTCGAGACACTGGAAAAGGTTTGGGCTTAATGGGTGGGGGTATCAACACGTAGCGGGGCTGGGCTGCTGGGAGAGGGGACATGGGAGGGTGTGCAGCTCTCCAGCCTGAAGGAGAAGCACTGTAGGCCTTTCCATGATGGGCTGGCACAGAAGATTTCTGCAGGTCCTGACTGTTTTCACTGGAATGTCTGGTATCTCTATTTTTAACGGAGTTTTGTATAGCGATGAAATTACCAAAGTGCTCATTAACAGAATCAGACCCTTTATTTCATGCTAATCCAGCATTCTCTCTGGATATAAAGTTTTGGTTTTCATACTGCTGTGGTCTGCACTCTCTAAAATGTTCACTTGATGTGTTTGACAAACTAGGAAGATCCTTTCGGTAAAAAATTAATGGGTTGCAGTTTCACTGGGGTGGTAAGTGCAATCAGTCTGAAGGCTGAAGCTGCCTTTAAAAACTGGAGTGGCTCCCATAAATGTAAAGCTATTAAATGCAATGCAAGCCAAGAACCCAGATTACTTCCAAACTTGAAGTACTTTAATGATTTTATTGTTGCATTATATTCTCCACTGCAACTGTCCACAATGCCACGTACTTCCACATCCAAAAGCTTTCAATGCATTTTTTACTCTTCCTCTCATTTGAAAACCCTCATGCAATCTTCTCCCTTCCTCGGTTTTTTGCATGTTTAGATCTAAATTCAAATAATGCAAATAGATGCCTTAATACAAAGAGGGCTCCTGTCTATTTTGAATATATTTATGGGAATGCATTCTGCTGAATAAAATCCCCAGACAACCTAACTATCCAATGAAGAGACAAAAAAAACAATAGTAAAAGGAAAGCTACTTGCCAAATTCCAGTCAGGCTAAATATAATGTTGAGGCCTCAACATTACAGAAAAGTAAAGGGAGTTAAGAGTCAGAGAAGACACTGAGTTGGCTGTGTGGATGAAACTCCTTTACCTTTCTGAAGGCAAATGTTTGGTGAAAAGGAATTGCCCTGGAGGAGGCTTTGGTTTAAGACTGTGCCAAATCAGACCAATGCTCCACCTTAACCACTGTCACCTCTCTTAGAAGCCATAAGCAGATGCAAGCAGAACAGGTCACAAATTTACTTTCTCCCATTCTTTCCCACCTCTGATTATTTCCAGCTCAGGGACTTCCTGTATTTAAGGCCCTGGAGGGATTTCTCACCGGTGAATGCCCAATCTGCACTTGGACCTGTGTGGATGTTCTGCATCCCACAAAGCCCTTGGGTGAGGAGCTCCCAAATCCTGGAGCATGCAAAACCACATCCTTCAAGTCTCACAAATGTCTTGTGATGCCTCTCACTTCTTACAGTTCCTTCAGAAAACCTCCCTTTCTCAAGATGCCCTGAAATCACCCCAGGAACTGCATATCTTCATTTCCTACTGATATGAGGGGAGATAAGGCACTCCTGGGTTCTAAGAAGGAATTTTCCCACTTGTTTTCTGGTGAGGTGAGCTTTTCTCTCCAAGAAGCTAACACATGCAAAAACCATTCAAGGAACACTTCTCCTTCACAAAGTCTTAAAGGAATTTTTAAGTGCCCTAATTCATCTTCCTGAGATGGTTTTGCAAATTGTGGTGCAGCTTGAATATTATGAACAGGTAAGTTGGATATTACTCCTACCTGCAAATCAAGGAAGAAATTAACTGAGTAGATCTGGTGAGATGCTCTCCTCACCTTTTTACCATGTTAATTTGGTTAATAATTCAAAGAAGCCACACATTTGCAAAGGGCATTTCCCTGTTTCTGGTGCCCTGTATTAAGATTCTTCTGTGCTGTTCTTTGTGGAAGCTTTTTTTTTTTTTTTTAGCTAACTAATGAACTAATGTTGTGCAAGACTAAGAATTCCTTCTGCAGTGGGGAAAATTAACTTAGAGCTCAAAAATCAAACATCTGTTGTTTGGTTCTCCTGATCTACTTTTAAGGAAGCAGATTGAGTGGAGAGGCCATTTAATCCCTTGGAGCAGGTAAGTTCCACCCAGAAGGGAAGGAACTCAAGATCTTGTTTACAGTTCCCCGCTGGCAGATACTTTTGCTGTGATATTTGGTAGAAAATCAAAGGGGAACCAGCAGAATGCTGACTTAAATGGCTTCTCTGTTCAAACAAAAATCCAAAAGCATTTGAAAAGTGTATAATATGCACAGAAGTCCCCTCAAAGCTCGCTGGGTGAGTTGCTATGTATACCTTCCTTCCGCTCCAAACGATGTTTAATTTGCTTTCTGAAAATACTCGGATGTCAGCTTGGTATTTCCTTCAGGTCATATTAACTGCATTGCTGGAGCCAAGGGGGGAAGAGCACCAAAACGACAAATATGCAGAGGATTTACACTGGACTCTCCCAAGGTGCTGTTCCCTCTTGGCTGTAAAATGTCCCGGGATGTTTGCAGATTGTAAGGGGCCATTTTGGCTTGGTATATTGAGCTGACATGGAGTACAAATTCCCCTGTTTGGGGAGATTTGTTTCAGGAAAGGGAGAAATATTGAGTGTTGCTCAGACCATGATCAAGTTCCAGCAGTGTTTGTTTGACAAGTAGGTGGGATTCCTGGAAGTCTGATCCCAAAATTAGGATGGGGCACTGGATAAAGCTGGGTCACATTATATTATAGCACACATATAAGCTAAGCCTATGTTTGGGTCTTCAGATTCCAGTTTGGGAAAAGCCAAAGCATGGACAGGAACAAGGAACAGCAGCCAAGTCTCTTAGGCAGATCTTCTGCAGATTTTATCAGCTTTGCTCCATGGGAATTGCAGGGACCTACAGTGGTTCACATCACTGACAGCTGTCCCGTTGGGCATGAATAGGAACAGCTTCCTGCCCAGCCTGCTCTTTCTGCTGCTGGAACTCACTGAGGATTGTCTGCAACATCATAGCCCACAGCCAAGGAAATGAATGTGATGCCACAAATTTGCTATGATGCTTCACTTCAGGAACACGCAAAACAGGAGCTGGCAGAGAAAGAACATTTGCTCACACAGACAGCTTTGATATTCAGCCAAAACGGCAAGAAATTGTATGAAAGACAAGACAAACAAACACTTTTGGGGATGTTGTGTGTTTTAAAGTTGCCTGCAGTAGGGAAATGTTACTTTTAAATATACCTTCCTGACATAATTGCTATTAAGAGCAGGAGTGTGCAATTAATCATGGTTCTGGATTAAAAGGATAAAATTCTGATTGGAAAGATGATTTGGGTGACTGATGAACTTATGCACCACTAGGTCTCCCTTTCACAGACCAGGATGACAGGTGCATGTGTTTGATGTGAGGAGTTGTCCTGTTTCCCAAGCTGCAGCAAGAGGATTAACTGGGCCAGTAGAACAATTCCTACTGCAGTGCATTCTGCAGCTGAGTATCTGAGAGGGAACTGCAAATTTTAGCAAACTGAATGCAAGAGTCAACCCTCATTTCTATGGGTGGGGAAAGGAGCAAACAGAAAGCTCAAACTCGCCCAGAAGGTGCTCAGTCAATGCAAAGCAGAGGAAGGGACAGAAAGCCAATCTGATTGCAGGACTATGGAAATGTTTAGGTTGGAAAAGACCCTACCCCAGCACTGCCAAGGCCACCACTAACTCATGCCACCAGGTGCCACATCCACAGGGCTTTTAAATCCTTCTGGGGATGGGGGCTCCACCACTGCCCCTGCTCCAGTGCTTGACCAATCTTTCTGTGAAGAAATTTTTCCCAGTATCCAACCTAAACCTCCCCTGGTGTGACCTGAGGCCCTGATCCCTGGGAGAAGATCCCAAATCCCTCTGGCTGCCCCCTCCTGCCAGGGACTCGTGCAGAGCCACAAGGTCCCCCCTGAGCCTCCTTTTCTCCAGGCTGAGCCTCTTTCCAGCTCCCTCAGCTTTTCCTGGAGCTCCTGCCCCTTCCCCAGCTCCATTCCTTTCTATGGACACGCTCCAGCATTTCAATGTTTTTCTGCTGGATTCAAGGTGAGGCCTCAGCAGTGCCCAGCACAGGGGACAGTCACAGCCCTGGTCCTGTGGCCACACCAGTGCTGATCCATGCCAGGTGCCATTGGCCTTCTTGGCCACCTGGGCACACCTGGGCTCATGTTCAGCTGCTGCTGACCAGCATCCTCAAGTCCTTTCCCAGCTTTCCAGCCACTCTGTCCCAAGCCTGGAGTGTTCCATGGGATGTTGTGACCCAAGGACTCAGCACTTGGCTTTATGAATCCTGTCCTACAGCCACAAGATCATCCTCCTCATCCTGACACAAATGCCATTTAACAAGAAAGCTCCTTTGTTAAAGGGACATTAACCAGTAATGAGTTCGTTAAAGTTAAGAGTTGTGAATCTCAGAAAATAACACTTTGTTTAAAAAAGCTGTTTGAAAGTCAGGATGTACAGGATGGCAGTATCTAAGGCTCTGCTCTGGAATGATTCAATTAGGATAGAGATAAAGCCCAACTGGAATGTAGTGGAGGTGGTGTTTGCTTTGGGCAGTGAGATATTAAACCCCAAAACTGCCAAGTTCAAGAAAATATTGTGTCGTGCTTGTAATGGGTTACCAACCAAAGAAAATCGAGAAGAGATCTGAGGTAAGATAATGTTGGGACTGCTTCTGACATCAAGGAAGTGTTCTACTGAACAAGCTTTTTGTGGAGGAAAAATGAACCTCCCCAAACCTCGTGAATCCCATCTCCATTGTGCCATCTGACTGAGGAAAATGCTGGCTTTCCAAAGGGATAGGATTTGCAGCTGAAATTGCCAGCTCCCAGAGCATGCCTGGCCACCCAGTAGCGTCAAATCCCCAGTGTGCATCTCCAGGGGCTCTTCCTTCTTTGGACAGCACTAATGTTCATGTTTTGGTTAATGTCACAGCTGGAGAGTTTCACTATTGCTCTGAGAATCATTAACCACCTTGTTGTGATTTTTAGCTCTCGTACCCAGGAGGCCATGCTGTATTGAACAGCTGCTCCTGGCTCCTGCACCCCTCAGGAGGGCCATATTCCAATTTTTTGGTTGGGCCATGACTGCATTTGTTTCTGCTGAGGGTTTTCTGCTAGACCAAAAAAAGGGAAGGAGAATGGAGCAAAATCCAACCCCTTTCACTCCATTTCCTTGGGAAGGGAGGCAGCGAAGGGGGGTTCATTCTCTTCCACACGGCTAAGGAGAGAGTCTGGCCAAAATTTAACATCTCTCCTGCCTTTGTTGCATAAGTGACTTTCCAATATCCTCGAGCTCTGCGGGGCAGTCAGCCATAGCCCCAGAACACTCCCAGAACCGGTGCGCTCCAGCAGCTCGTAACCATGGAAAACACCTTTTTGTGCTGCTTTTATGGAGCTCTGGTGAATCTGCACTCGCTGTTTGAAGGCTAATATTTAGTTAAGGACAAAATAAACACGGAGGGAAATGGAGGGCTGGTCCTGATTGACACTCTGAATGGAGCCCAGTGGGTCCTCCTGGCAAACCCTGGCTGCGACGCCTGAAACTTCAGTTTGCTCTGCTCTTCATGTGGCCAATGCTTCTACTGGCTTTGGTTTATATGTAATATTATTTTTTCCTTCGAAAATATTCCCTATAATCTACTTTTCTGTAAAATTTGTCACTAAATTAAATTATATGCTTTACAACTCGAGTCACTGTTATTCAAACCCCTCACCAAAAGGAAGATAGATGCGTGCCTGAATATGTACAGAACTATATGTTTAGACATCAGCGTGGCTAATTAACAAACAGTAATTATTTTCCTAATCTTTTGTTTAAATACCATTAACTGGCTGCTCTTGAGAAAACCTTCATTCCCAATTAACGTGGCAGCTGTCTGCTGAACACAGAGCCCAGTGGCCAGTCCCAAGCTGACACCAATGGGTGTCCTGCTCCCTTCAGAGGAGAAATGCCCATTTTTCTGCCAGCTGAGAATCCGGCCAGACACACTCTGAGCTTGTTTACACAATCACAGTACCATAAAAATTAAGTATTGAGATTACTGCTAAAATGTTGTTGGGAATCTTTTTCTTTTCTTTTTGACACCAGACACTGCCAGTAAACTGAGTCACAACTGTAATGACAAGTACACACTGACCTAGTTTTGTTTTTCCGAGTTCTGAAGACAAGGAAATAGTAAGGCATTGCTGACAGGGTTCAGTGATAGCTATGACTAAACATGAACCTTTTAGATCCCACTGCTGAATTTTGTTGATAGGACTCAAAAGTCCCCTCAAGAAGTGTCAAAACTTCCTGATAGCACCAGTGTTGGTCTAAGGTCAGAGAGAGGAGTGGAGGGGAGGGAATGAATCAACTCCTTCACTCAACAAAAATCTGCTGATCAATTCGAGAAGTCCTGATTCTAGAAGATCGTGTTCACAATCTTACCAGACTGTCTCATACTAAAACCCATTTCAATTTCCAAGCGAGCCAGAGCATCTTGCTGAGTTTGCAGTTGAGGCACTATCGTGTAGCAGAAGGCAATGAAAACCTCTGAGGAACTACCAGATTTTAAAAATGCCCCCTGGAACCTGTGCAAGTCTCCTGAACAGTATATAAAGCTTTAAAAACCTAGGCGTCCCTTGGTCTGAAGAGTGAGTACCTCTTTGCACACCAAGCAGTGGTTGCATATAGCATTTAAATAATAAGCTTGAAAAGCACACAAAGGGATTTGCTCTTTCGATTAGATTGATTTTTGTTTGTGGATGTTATTTGGACTCCCTTCACTGTGGAACAAGTCCCCTACAGTTGCCATTAAAGCACTGAAAGCTTCCCTTTTGTTTTTAAATGTCAGTTTGAGCATAGCTTCATTAAATCATTTCACAATTAACTCCCTGAACATCCAGACTTTTTTTTTAAAGCATCAGACACAGCTGAATTGCATTTGTTTCCCAGAAGAGTGACTCCAAAGTGGTATCCCCAAGTGTGTATCCAGGAATTCGTGTATTTGACTTGTGGCTGCACAAAATGCATATGGGAGCCGTGTGGGTGGTGGGAGAGGATTAGAGCTTTCTCCCTGGCCCTAAGACATACCAAAACTACTTGCCTGAAATGCAAGGCGTAAGGGAAAGATGTCTGGGTTAATCTAGGCAGATTTATTCCCAAAAGAAGGATAATTGAAGCAAACTGGAAAGGGTTATTAGTTTAGCCCAGTGTGTATAAGCAGAGATTGCCTGGCTTCCAAGTGGGATCTGACCTCTAAAGCCTGACTTGAGAAACCAACTCACCACAGAGCCATGGATTAGTTTGGGTTGGAAGGGACCTTGAAGATCACCCCATTCCAACTCCTCTGCCACAGGCAGGGACACCTTCCCCTAAATCAGCTTGCTCAGAGCCCCATCCAGCCTGGCCTTGAGCACTTCCAGGGATGGGAATATCCACTTGAATCCTCATGGCAGCAAACAAGATCCCAAAAGGCCCGAGCTCTGTGTCACAGCTGAGCCACCGGCCTCAATTTCCCTCACACATGGCTATGTGAAATGCCAACAGAGTCAAAAATAAAACTGCAACCTTGAGCTAAGGCCCAACACAGAAGCAGCTCATGGTTTTGTCCATCATGGAGAGCAAAGCTCTCCTGCTGCCCGAGAGGAGAGCAGTCCTCATCCCTGCCCGGCCGAGCCCTCGCATCCCGCTGCGTCTATACTTACTTGGAGAAGTGGGAGAGGTGGCCCCTCCTTCTGTTGATGTGGTTGGAGGTTTTGTGTCTGGCACTGGCAGAGGCACAGGCCTAGCCATTGGTGGCGGAGGTGGTGGTGGCAACATTGGGGTAGGAAGGAATGGATTGTGCACCTTGCCTTGGCTGCTACCATTGGGCTGCCGAGAAACAAGCAAACAGACAGAAATTATACTAAAAATCAGCTATCAGGAACCTCCAGTAACAACAATCTACTTGAAAACTATGTGCAATACATTTACAATTACTCAAGAGGTGGCAGAGAAAGTGCTGGATCAAATTTTCCATGGACTTCAAGGAACTTTGTCGCAAACTCTGGGAACCTTGTGAAACTATGGAAATTCTGGCTTTTAAACACTTGTCCTATTAGCAGCTTGTTTGAACTGTCCTGGATTAAATTCTGCTCCTCTTTACATTTCCTGCAGCACTAACCCATGCTCAGTGAGAGCTGAAGCAGCATTTTTGACCCCTAAAATCCCCCAGTTTCGTGCCTCTGTTATACCCTCAGGATATCAGTGCCTAGGACTTGAGTGTAAATTTCTTAAAGATACTGCTCATTAAGAGAAAAAACAAGCATTTTTTGGTGGTCTTAAAAATCATGCTGATATCTCATTACAGGAAAATGAATGAGTGTGTATTAAAATAACTGCTCTCCCACATCCCTTTTGAGTTAGCAATAGTGCAGCTCTTGGTTTAGCTGCCATTAGGATCATATGGAGAAATGACTGAACTCAGAACAGCTTCATTTTGCACACTGGGACAAAAACCCAGCCTCCCTTCAGTCTGGGATGTGGTCAGTCACAGGCTGAAAGGGATCAGCTATACGAGTGTGGTCTTCCAATGAATCACCAGAAAAATGTGTCCATAAGTAAAAGTGTTTTCAAGTATCACAAAAACAGGAATCAGGCTTGGAAAAACATGCCAGCCCTCCCCCCGCCCAGCTTATTAAGTTTACATTTTAAATGTAACCCAGCCTGGACACTTGAAAACCATACAGATAGATGCCAAATACCATTATAAAGAGAAAGTAGGACAGGCTGTGAATCAGGTGTTCCATTTTAGTGACAAAACTGATGAGATCATTTTCGACAGCACTCTACAAATTGATCTCACTGCAGTTCTTCTGGCACTGAACATTGGCTTTTCCATTGATGATAAAAGCTCAGCTTTAAACACAGATCCATATTCTAAGTACCGCTAAAGAAAATAATATTTTAATTCCTGTTAGGGTTTCCATTAGCCTGAATTGCCGGGGACAAAATACTCATCCTGGCAAAACACTTGGGACTTTATTTTCATTTCACCTGCCCTGGCACTGACAAGAGGCCTTAAAGTCGTGGAGGTGCAAATCCCACTTGTGCTGGAGCAAAAATGGTTCAGGGGATAAATAAGACTCAAGTTCATCTGCATTTCACTTAACAGCACCCCCACAGACTTCAAAGCCTGCAGTTACTGGAGTTTGCAGCAAGAAGCAATCCTTCAGGGATATTTATTTTTCCAACATCCAGCACCTTTAATAAACTAATATATTAGTGACATCTCTCAAACACTATCTTGTCTCCCAATTAGGTCCCTTTCCTGCCAAGAAGACCCCCGCTGCCTGTTCATTGTGAGTGTGCTAACAGTTCATAATGCTGAATGGTTTGGGATAAATTAAGCAAATGAATACTCAAGGAAAAAGAAAAGCACTGTATTGATTTGTTGTCTAGACATAAATGTATCTGCTAACATATTGCAGACATTATTCAAAGCCAGGACTGGCTGGAATAAGTAGAGTCAGTTTTTCTGCTGGGGAAAGGAAAACACTGAGAACAATACAGCTTATTAAATAAGTGTAATAAATTAGATGCTAATAATTAAACTAATTCTCATTAACACTTTCAGTATGTCAGGAGAGAAGCAGTAATTTTGCCAGTTATTACTTCATTGGCTGGAAAAAGTTACATGCATTACATTTCATGAAATATTCAGAGCATTATTTTAGATTTGATTTACATAAAATTTATAAATTCTGTATTCGTCCAGAATGCTATTTCAATAATAGCAAGATGATTCACTTTATTTGATTAAAAAAGAAATGAAAATGGTTATTTGAAGCTTTGGAACTCTGCTTAATTTTTCATAGAGATAAGGGGAAAAGATAACTGCTTACAGAAATAACAAACCATAATAAACTGTACTTTTAACATCTTGAGTTCAAGTACTGGTCAACTTGATCTAAAGTGCTATAAGGCAGTATTTTTTTTTTTTTAATGAACTTAGCTGATCTGAAACATCTGTTTCTCACCCTCCCTTTTCCTGCTCCTTCCCCCCCACTCTCCCCTGAACTTCAAAAATAATTAATAAAAATTATTCTCCCTTGGTATTTTGTTAACCCTGGTTCCACAAGGGTTACAACACATGCAGCAAAGTCATTTGTGGGGGGACCCAGCAGGTCACTGAAGCACCAGCTTCCCTGACACTTCAAGCTGCTTTCACCACACTGTGGTCCAGTGGTTTTTTGGGGGAGGTCTTTTGTTGTTCTTTAAAATACTTTTGCAGCACAGCATTATTATTATAATATATATATAAATATTTTTCTGTTTTGTTTTCTTCTCCCTTCCAGCCAACTATTCGAGGTGCGCTCCTGCAGCCGACATGCTGTTAAAACAACCCCGCCAATAACCCCGTGGTTATTAATTAATTTTTTTTACTTTTTTTACAAAGGACAAACACTTCTGAAGAAAGAAAAACGGCTTCCTTACATTTAGGAACCCCACCTGTCCAGCCTGCTGACCAGCGTCGGGGCAGACAAGTTGGACAAACTCTTTCAGAGTCTCCTGAGGATGATAGCGGATTGCTGGGTGTGAGAAGTATGGCCCAGGCTGTTGAATAATGGGTGATGTTGGAAAATGAAGAGTCGATGGTGTTGCATGTGGACTTGCTATAGGAAAGAAAACAAAGACGTTATATAGAGTTTTGCCTCCGGAAAATAAAACAGTTTCAAATCTGTCGTAGCTTTAAGTAGCTTTTTTTGGGTCTGTCCCTAAATGTACAGTATTGTTTATACATCAATTAATATATTAGACCACATTGTGTCCTACACTCACTTCATCTAGATCCTGCAAGCAAACCGAGCCAGACATTGTGAAGGATTTTCTGTGTTTTTAGTGGACACGTATAAAGGAATCAGCAGTCCTTTGTGAGAGTGAAAACTATTCATCGCCTCAAGAGAGCCCTCATCAATCAGGCAATAAAAAAATGTATTTGGGAGATTAGGGTTGATTTAATTGACATTTCATGTAACTTGGACTTGCACATATGAATCCATTTTACATTGTAGTGTAAACGGTCGATAATTAAAAATTGGTCTATCACTTCTTGTTGTTGGTTGTGGGTTTTTTTTTTTCCATCTCACTTTTGGAACATTTATTTTAAGTAACGTGTTTTCGTTTAATGAACATGCACAAAGTGGCGAGATCGTTTGGAAAATCACATTTACATTTCTTCCTGAATAACGCTGGGCTCAAACCTCCAGCAAGCCCCCAGCTCGCTCTCGGGGATGAAGTTTAATTTGGTGAATTTATGGGCCAACAAGCCAGCTGGAAAATGTACTCCAGAGAAGGTGCAGAGGTGTGATGTACCCAAGCCCATTGGCAATGACCGATTTTACCCTCAGCTGATTTCAGCAGAACTACAAGCGCAGCTCCGGAGCCTTTTGCTCTCCTGCATTATGTGACACCTTTGCCCAGTTCCTTGGCTTCCAAAATAGATTGGGTTGGGCTCCTGTTACCCAACAGTGCTTTCCATTGTTGTCACCACCAGGTAGCAACTGCTGCCACTTACAGTGCCATGAAGTCTCCCCTTTAAAATGAGGATTCACTCTTCCTTCAGAATGACCAATTAATCTGGTTGCACACAAGCTCATCTGTAAATCATTGGTTATTTCTCACCCAGTAGTCCATGTTTCTCCCTTGGTATGTAATCCTAGGAATCTTTCCATGTGCAGATTGTGCTCGTACACTGCATTTGACCAATTAGATAAAGGCTATGCAAAGGAGGGAAAATCCTGCAGAAACTCAGGTGGTGGCTTTGAAGGAACTTAAATGTACAAGAGAGGAAAAAAAAAAGCCTTTGGCACTTTTGGAAAAATTGGAGAGATGCAGGAAAGTTGACTAAAATCAAACACAAATGAGCAAACATTCATTTCATGATGAATGTTATGAAAAGCCTTCAGTTAAATAAAAGCTAAAATCTGCTTCTTACTCTTGTTCATTGCCAGTTTAATAATATGACACATTATTAATATTTTTTTTCTTAAGCATTATTAAACCATTAGCAAACTCAAGAGCCTGAAGATGTGGATAAAACCTGAACTCAGAGACAGCAACAAGGAAACTACTGCATTTTCCTGTAAACATTCATTAAGGGTTGGCTGGGCAACATTTCTGTACACGTCCTTTTCCACCACAAATCAGGAATTTTTGCTCTGACACCACCACCAAAAAGAGCTGCACTCATGCCAGGAGTGCTGGTATGGGATGGGTGTGAAACCCTCATCCTTGCCATGAAAAGCTTCCCCCTATCCACGTTAACTCCACAGTTCTGCTCCCCTTAATACTGAAAATATTCTCAATAGAAACATCAAAGGTAGAGATAATGGGGGTTTCCCTTCAGTAATTGTGGGTGATGACCATGGAGACAATTATTAGAATGGAGAGAGAACTAAACAGTGTCCAGGGAGCCACCTCACCCCAAAATAATCCCCTGCCTTTGGTGCTGCTCTGAGGTTGAAACCTCCATTCAACACACACACACCTTCACTCAGGTGAATCCCACCCAGCCAGCATTTTGATGAGTACAACCACATTTTTATTAGCCTACAATATTCTTGCCTTCCTTTCTTTCTATCTCCTTTTGTAGTCCCCCCTTTCCTTGTGTGCCAGATGGAATATGAAGGATGAAGATAAAAGTGAGAAGTGGACATTTATGTGACAAACATCTAATTAAGTAGGAAATAAATTGGAATTCCTGAAATATAAAAAGGAAGTTTCCTTTTAGTATCAGCTCTTATAATACTATTTGAAATTGTTATGCAATTGCACTGTCCTTTGTACACATCTGGGAACAAACTCATTTCTGTTCTTCTGCTGGGTGAAAAGGAGATTGAAATGCATCTCAAACAAGAAGGAATAAAGAATTGTATCCAGGGAATGTGTGGGAATTCAAAGGGCTGGGACGACACTGTATTTAGCTTTTCCAAAGGATGACTCCTCATTTAATAATTTGATTTGCTCTAAGAAAGATGAAAGAAATACTCAACGGCATGGAAGGAGCGAGCATTTCTCTGCTGCCTTGACCTCCTCAGCATGTCAGGGTGGAAAACAAAGAGGAGAGTGTGTGTCAGTGACCTTCCCAAAGAGAGAGAGAGGGAAGGAAAACGAATGCAGAAATGATCAACGATAATTCAGCGAGGCAAAGTGCTGCAAGGAGAAAGTGGTTCCTCTTTGGAGTCTTGGCCAACTCCTCAGCCCATCTCCAAGGGCTTCCTGCTGCTCAGGGAAGGGCTGGGGGAAGGAAAAAAGGCCAAACTGGCATCAGTCCTCAGCCCCTGCCATACACTGACATGGAGGGGTCATTTTCTTCTTAGCATAAGAAATAATGAGTGCAATAAGGATTTCCAAAGGTTTGTTTTTGCAGTCTCTGACTAGGAAATAGCAAATTTCTCAAGTGCCAAAAGAAATGGCTCTTTGATAAGAGGAGAAAAACCACTGCTATTAAACTGATCAACATTACAAATGTGCCTGCCTGATGCTAGAGAGAGGGAATTAAATGTTAAAGTCTAAAATCTGCTGGCCCAGACACAGCCCATTACTCTGATAGCTGTGTTGTGGTCAGCAACTCTGGAGAGTGCAAAACTGGCCACTCCAACAAGTTCTGAGTGCAGAACACAACCGTGTTTCCAAATATAGGGGCCCTCACAAGCATTTTTAATCAGTTAAAGCACAAGGGGTAATGAAGCAGGTCCTTATTTTCCCTGTTTGCCTCTAAAAAAGCCAAGGGCCCTTTCAGTCATGATTTCCAGACTTAATAAAAATGATAAAGTCTTTAATTCCTAAACCTACACCCACAGTGATGGAAATTTCCCTGTATAAGAGGCTCTTATTACTTCTGATGGGATATTACAAGTCTCAATCAGAGATTGTAAATTCTTTGAGATCTTCAAATGGAAGATAAAATAGGTCTTTGTCTATTATTTATTTACTTATTGACTTATTATTTATGTATCCCTAAGCAGCTCCATCCTGCCAAACCATATTTCTCCTGGCGTCTTTCAGCCTGTGACATTTATATTTTATTATTGACCTCAGTAAATGACATAAAATATGGCTTCTACAACCTATGAAAAGATGTGTACTCAAGATCAGAACTTCATTTCTACCTGCTGTAGGTGTGGAGGAGCTGGACTCTCTGGCGTTATGAAATCTGTTATTTTGCGTGGGGGTTGGAGGCAGGAGTTACCCTTCCATCTCAAGGCGAGCATAAATATTTCAGAGCACACATGATTCTAATTCCATTGAAGCTCGCCTGAAACATCCCAGACTTTTTATTGAAAATGAGATGATAATGTATGGTGGCCTGCAACAGATATACCAGTGTTTTAAAACTGCTTCTACTGGGCCAAGTAATTATGCAGTACAGCTGTTGCGTGCTACACTGGATTCCTCAGTGTTTTATGAGCTTGTGGTGCTGTGCAGCACAGAAGTCACAGGATTTTTGGGAACGCTGAATTCAAACCTCTGATTATGCAGCTCTGTCTTGCCTTTCCCCTCCTTGATTTGTAGTAGCCAATAACAAAGTAAGTAACCAATGAAATAAAGCTGAAACCATTGATTAGGTGAGTGCTGCACATGGCCAAGGCTCTGAAGAAGAGCCAAAATTGTGGATTCTGTCCCAGTGAGTGATCAGATAATAAAGGATCAGTTAATTTGAAACAGGTTACAGTTTTCCTCAGATATTTGGGATCCTGGAACAAAGGAGCAGTTCCTCATAAAGAGCCCTGGGGTCCTTGCTCCCGGCGAGTGCTTGCTGACATGGTGAAGGGACACCTACAGTGCTCAGACAGGTTTTCCACCAGCACAGCCCAACATATGGGGGCACATATTGATCCATCCACCTTCCATATCCTCTTCAAAAAAAAAAAAAAAAGCCCTGCCAACCCCTTCAAGACTGGATGGAATTTCTTTCTTCCTGAAGTTGTTTGAAGTCTTTGAAAGGGTCATTTGGTGTTGCCCAGGAAAAGGTGTTATCACCCTGGGCTGTTCCAGGGAGAAGTGTTGGGAACCACAAGCACTGCTCCTCCAGAGGCACGAGGGCTGGTCCATCAGCTGCATCAGGGCACAGCGTTCAGATACCTCCTCCCTAAAGTGATAATTAAGTTTACTAATACTTCATTAAACATTGATCAGCCTTCCTAGAAATAGTAACGTTAGAACCGTAATGAAACGGGATCGTTTTTTATCCGCTTGTTTTTGAGGCCATTATAATTGGCTTCATTACAATTAAGAAAGTATTTTCTGAAAAGTCATTTCCCTGGAAATGTTAGAGAACAGTTTGTTCTGCTAGAGACTTCCACGTCAGGCTTCTAAGTTGCTTTAACTCCCTGTGTGCTGCAAGCTTTCTGCTGCCATTCCAGTGATGCCAGTTCAAATTATGCGAGATGGATCCCACCCTTTGTACCCCAAAGGTACTTATTCTCAAAATTGACCATATTAGAGGACTAATTGGCTAAGCCACCATGCTGGCTGATGTGAAATGCTTTCAAACACCATGAACCAGCTGTGTTTATCGGAAATATGAAGAGTGACTTTTTAATAAGGAGATCTGGCAATAATCCAAATTTGTTGAAAGGAACTTACACTTCTGTGTATAATACAATACAAGAGGTAAAGAATGGAAGCCTAAAACAATAGCTTTAAGCCCACAGATTTTGGTGATGAAAGCAGTTACCCAAACAAGGGAAAAAAAAATAATTAAGAAACTTGGGCTGGGATTTGCAGAGGTCCTGAGAGAATTCATTAACTGCTTTTGAATTTCAATGGGAGCTGCTTCCCTGTAACACTTTCAAAGGTCTCTGAAAGTCCCCATTTTTCTTACTGCCCATTAGGAACAGATTTCAGAGTGATAAAAGTAGAGGAATTGTTTACTCAGGTTAGCAAAACCTGCATCTACTTAAATACTGAGCTGCTGAGGGTAGGACTGACCAGTCCTAGGATGGGCCCTTGGCAGGGAATTCACATCCCTGGAAAACTTAGGTATTTATTAAGTCCCATAAAGGTGCAAAGGGATTCTTTAGTAACACGTTTGAAAGGTCCAAGGATGAGCTAAATGCAAACTGATCCCATCTCACATTCCCATTTGCAGTGTCAAGGCTGGGAAACGTGGAGCTGGAGAGCAAAAAGACGCTTTGCCCTCCAAGCATGGGTACAATTTAGGTATCACTCGCTCCCACATCATGTAGACAAACAGAGACGAAAAATTTAAACTATAATATAAACAGCTGAGCAGTGCAAGAGATAGTGAAACACCCTAGATAGGATGGCTGGAGGATCTGTCCCTGCCCATGAACATCAAAAAGATGGGCTGAACTGCAGGCCATCCATCTCTCAGCTCTGGAAGTCAAGTGCAGCTGGCCAGCTATGCACTGCTGAAAAGAGCAGAGCCAGGTTATCTCCAGATCAGGGCTGGCTCTCAGCCCTTCTCTGCTGCTCTGAGTGCTACAAGGCACCTGCACCCTTTGTTCTGAAACACTCTTCCTGTAAGAAATTTTGCAGTAGCAAGTGGGAGGCAGGAGGACATTTTGCCAAGGCCCACGGAGTTGCTAAGAAAATATGCTTAGGGCTGTGTTTGAGCTCAGGGTTTATTGGTGTACTCCGGGCTGCTGAGTGTTACAGGCTGCTTTTGAAAACCTGTAGAGCTGAACTGAGCACTGGTTCCAGATTCTGGCACGGGCAGGGGGCCAGTTAAGTTGGCTATTTTGAGCAGAATGTTTTAAAACATGTCAGAATTCTGCTGGCTTTGGGAGATGAGAATACTATAGAATTGATTACATCGGGCCAGAAATAAAAATCAGACCTATAGAAAGCACTTCTTCCTTCCACGACTACAGCTAGAGGTCAAAAAGACCCTAATTTAACGTATTTGTAGACTTCCTGCCTCGCATCAAATGCTGTCAACTTCTGCATATTATTATTACTTTTAATACTCATGATGCATTCTCATATATTCTCATCATAAGATAAAAACTACTGCTAGGAGAATATATCATGTCTTTCTTATAATGAAATGCGGTTGATAAGTTTACAATAGAAATGTAAATTCCCTTAAAAACTACAACCTTTATGTGCGTGATGATATAATTCTGCTTTGATACTAAAAAGGGCATGGTAATGGAATCTGTGACTTTGGAGTGATATATTGCTGTTAAGTTAATAGGACTCCACATTCCCATTTCTAATATCAGTGTTTTTCCTCCCTTTCATTCTGTAGATGGTAAGCTGATACTACATAAACATTGTTAAAGCTATAGTTCCACGCTACAGTAATTCACTTAACTTTAACATGATTTATGGTTCTGTCAATAGAGGAGGTTGAAAATCCAGAGCTCTGATGCTTAAACATGGGTTCCATATTTAAAGCAATAATGTGCTTTTTGTGTGTGTCTGAAGCTGGAAGAATTTAGCATAAAGCAGAGATAAAAATATTATAGTTCACTGCACTGTTTAAAGCATATAGTTTAACTCCACGGATACATCAAAGAGAGCAGAGGAACCAAACACAGCGTCAGGAAAAGCACGGGCAAAATACTTTCTTCCTGCAGCACTTTATTTTTTATATTATTTTTTAGGGATGCATGAAATCCTATTAGTATTTTTAACACTCTCACCCCCCCCCCCTTTTTTTTTTTTTTTTCATTCTTTCGCTCAGTTAGATCAGCTCCTTTTGTCAGGATGAGTTTAAATCTGGGTCCACTGTGTTAATCACCCCCCTTTCTTCTTTCTGGCACTTCCCCTCCAGGCATTTTGCCTCTTTAGGAGATTAAGCGACCAAGTCATCGTGTTGCTCTAACATGTCCTCACTGGAGCAACATATTAACACAACTCCTCTGCAAAAGAGCCCTCTTTAGAAGTTTGCTGCAGGGATGACAAATTAACCCAGCATGGTGTCCCACACATCTATCTCGGTACAAATTATTAGTGTAATAGAGCTTTTAGTTATGCATTTATCTAGTAATTATTGAACGGTTGCACAGAACGAAGCTGAGCAATCGTGGCCCTTTATGAGGCGAGCTCGGTGGGTGGTCTTACAGTTAATTTAGGGTAGGACTGTCTAAGCAGCTCACTCACACACAAATTAGCCCAACAGCCTGCTCCTTTAAATATTTCCTATGTCGCAGGCTAACTCTTGACAATACAACAAAGGTAGAGTTTTAATTACACGGTCCCTGACTTTTGTTTAGCTGGAGCTTTAACCCTTTGCGGGCCTCCCTCCCTGCCCGGGCAGTTTGGGGATTGTGTCATGGCTAAAGCCTGACCTTGAGGCCATCTGTTGGGAAACTGCTTTTCCTTCCGCACCAGGTCACTCTGAAGGGAGCGCAGAAAAATCAAAATCTTCCCCCTTGCACAGTCAGCTGTCCTGGCGTTGCAAACTGGATGGTGCAAGCTCGCCTGATGGTCAGTGCTGTGCTGTTTTTATGGCCTCAGCTCCCTCGCCCTTGTGGTGTGACTCTCTCCTTCTGGCTCTCTGACATCACCACCCCTTGCTCTGTGTCAAGCTGCACCGCTTTGTTTTTGTCAAAATTCAGAGGGAAGTGGAAGGTTACACCACTGTGCCAGCTGACAGCATTAAGAAGCAGCCACAGAGACTCTTACAGAACAGGACATGACAAAATGTCTCTTTACACCATCACTTTGATTCACTTGGAGCTGGCTGACAGGACAGCGAGCAGGCACCAGGACTTTGGTGACCCAGTGGAGGAGTTTGATAGAGAAGGACGCAGTATCTTTCCAGATATGTGACACAGAGATTTTGCCACTTTGGCATGAACAGAGAGTACTGTGCTGCAGCGTTTCCCTGGCAGGCCTTGTCCTGATAAAAGCCTAAGTGGCAATGGTAATTATGGAGGAAATTAATATAATGGAAACCAGTCCACTAGTTGACTTTCATCCCTTCTTCTCACACACCCACTTCCTTGGGTTCTTGCCTTCATGCTGGATTTCTTGCGTCTTGTAATTGTGTTTCTCCTTCATTTATCTTCCTAACATACAATCTCATTGTTATTTTTTTTCCTTCTCCTTGCTTTTTTGGCTTGCAGGATCCACACTGTCATATTCCGTGGGAATGCTTGAATGCTCTGCAGCACAGGCTGCTGTACATCCTGGCTTTACAAGATCGTGGTCAATTTAACGTTTCAGCCAGCTCCAACATAAAGTCACCAGAGTGTAAGTAGCAAGACATGGAAGCCTAAAACCACTTATGTAAATACTGCTGTCACCCATAGTATTAAAATCCTTTGCTGCCTGGTGAAGAGTTCAAGTGGTCTGAGAAGCTTTGTGAGATGCCAGCAACCCACAGTGGCTTTGCAGTGCTGTTGGTGAGCTGTGCTGACCACCAAATAATCTCATTTGCAAGTAACAAAAGTATGCCTGAGTAGGAGAGAGATCTGGCTGCTCGAATTTTCAAGGCTTTGAAATAAATTCTAAAACTGATAGTGATGCTAAAGCCACCCTATAGGTGATCAATTTACCATCTGCCAGACACTGAATCCTAACCACGCTGGTCCAGAGAAGACATATGGTGCATTCATAGAGTCATGCCCAAAAAACTGCCATCATCCAGCGAGGCTCCATGAATCACTTTGCTAGCTTATCACCAAAGAAACTTGGATCTTGCCACCATCTGTTGGAAGTGCTGAGGAGTCACTGAAGCATTGGCATCCCTGCGCCAGCACTCACTGCACATCTGGTCTGCTGGTCAGCCAGCTCGGATCCTCTCTCCTGGCTACTGCCCAGCTGGGCCGGGCACTGGCAGCAGCACCAGTGCAGGCAGCAAGGAGTGCACAGCCCTCCAAGCTCAGCATATCCACACAACTCCACCAGAGCAGAGGTTTTCCAACTGGTGCATCGGGCACAGCACCTCAGAGCTGAGAAATCCCCTCAAGGATCTCCCTCCTCCTCCTCCTCCTCCTCCAAGGAAGTTTTTGTTTCCGTTGTGGGGATCACAGGGAAGGGCATTCAGTATCCTGGGATACCCCAGCAGCAGACGTGCAGTGTGTTCCAAGGGATGTTTGGAAGCGTGTGAAAGATTCGGGAATATTCCCCGAGAAGTCATAAATCACTGGTTGTCAATGACAACACCTGCCATGAATAGTCTACAGCTTCTTCTCTGCTGTCTATTTTGATCATGCTTTACAAATGCATCTCATACACACATCCAAGTGATAAACTTGCACATACGAGCACGAGAAGGAGATGGAACCTCCTTGTGATGGCTGTGTTGGCTGAGAAGCTTACTCTGATGGTGACCTACTTAACTCACAACTCCCCTTTCCCCGAAATCTCTCTGCAGAATGGGGATTAAATCCTGCTCTTTGTTTCCCAAAGACCCCTAGGAATGACCTGCCACTGACCATTTACATAATGCACCTGTGTCCAGAGGGAATTTAGCCTGTGTGCTGTGCCATGGTTTCTGCAGAGGCAAAACTCCCAGTAACTACTGGTGGAAGGGAATCTCTCAGTGATATCCTCTTATAGGCAGCATTATACTCTTTATGTTGCCACTTCTGATACCTGAAAAGCTTCTCTCTTCTGCTTACTGTCCCTAAAGTACGCTGGAGGCGACGGGATAAAGAACAAAGCTGGATTTGCAGAAAATAATCCATCTCAGTGTATTACCCTTTACTAGCAGAATGATTGTTGTGGCTGGGAAATAAACACAGCCAGTGTGCTGTGGAAGAAGAATACTGAGGAGGAATGTCCCAAAAGAACAAAGAATGAAGTCCGGGACAAGATTTTTTCAGGATGATGGCACTTAAAGAAACCATGGATGGATTCAGAGGGATTCTTTCCCTGAAAGTCTGTGAGATTTTTGTTTGTGAGCAAGCATAAAATAGAAGATGCTTCTAAATGATGCTTCAAAAGAACAGTTTTGGTTAACTTGTTAGGAACCATGATGATTTAAAGCTGTGTTGCTTCTTTATGGAGTTAGCAAAGAACATCTCCTTCCAAACAAACAAAATTTGGGACTGTAATAATTCTATTTGCTTTTCTGGCTCCCATTGAATGTTCTTCTCACGTAGCCAGTGGAAATCCCTCAGTGCACAGAAAAAGTCTTGTGAAAACAGACTGTAGATGAGATTTAAACAAGGCCTCACCACTGAGACATTTCCTCTCTCAACCACACAAAAATCCAAAGCACAGAGGGTCTAAACAGGGGCAGACAAAGGCAGTCAATGATCTTAAAAAATTAGTGTGAGGTAAAACACAGCTAAATAAAGAAAGGCCTATTAACTAATCAATCAACAACTGAAATCTAAAAGGCTGAACTTCTAAAAGACAGGAATTGGGAGTCAGCTGATGTGCACTGAATAGAATGTTAATGGAAGCTTCATATTATTCATACTTGTATCACCAATTATCAAGGCTTTTAAAAGAGGACATATTTGCCAGACAGCTCGGAACCAAATTTCAAGGGAAATCTCTGTAGAGCTTAGATGCCTAAATATCTTCTGAGGATCTAGGTATATGTCTAAGGGTAATGAATAATTTTTATGGATTAACCACAACAAATCAAACTACAATAAGCAGATTTAACAAAGCACACAAACCTCATGAAGTGCAAGTCTGACCTTGCTTCAACTTTGTGCAACTCCACCATTTCTCACCACATCACCTGGATGTGCAGACAAAGAGGCTCCTCCTGGTTTATGCTGCCCTCAGTAAAACCACACTGATGCCAAACAGGCATTTCCAAGTAATTTCTAGGTTGAATTTCTAATATGCCTTTTTATGCTTCACCATTCGACCAATTCCTTAATAACCTTCTCTAAATGAGACAAAATTTCATAGCAGAAAGAAACATGTCACAACCATTCATTCCTATTTTTATATCTTTCAAAGAGGTTTGTAAGAGGATTCATTCATTTGTGTCTCTTACTATGCCCAAGTGAGTTCCTTTTCAAATGTGAACTCAGTATTGCATTTAGTTTTCTAGGCTAAATGCAAATGCATCTTTCTAACAAAAATGTATAAGCACATCTAGACCCAGAGGACGTCTCTTTTACTTGGAAAGTCAGTCAGAAGAAGTACTGGGAAGGAAACCAGCCAAAGTATTGCAGGAACCAACTTCAAAGGAGTCCCCTAGCAAGGCACACTGACACCAGCAGCACAAGAATAAACGACTGGCAGAAGGAAATCCACAGAGCTGGAAGACAGGCGTGGGTCAGAAGTGATGGATGGGTCCCTGTCTCGAGCAGTTGCACCGAGTCAACGTGATGAATGCTCACAAGCAGAAGACACTTCCCTGCCACACGCTCTTGTCCCTTTCCCCACCCTCTTCCAGCAAAACCCCAAGGCCCCAGAAAACCAGCGTTTCCACCTCGAGTGGCCACCAGGAGCCTTCCCAAGCAGCCCAGCCCTAAGAGAACCTGTGGACACCTAAAGCCTGCTGGGTGTGAAGGTGGTGAGCGCAGCCCCTCGCTGGGCGGTCGCAGGCGATGGCTTTCCAGGGAGCTGGCACGGACACTGGACACTGGGTCCAGTGGCTACCCTTGGATGCCTGGGGGCTCTCGGGAAAGGCCTCACCTCTGGGTCCTGTAATGACAGGTCGATGGTGCTGTGTGAAAGCCGTTCCAAGGGAGGAGGTCTGCGAAGGCGAGGGACTGCTGAAACCAGACTTCTCTGACTTCTTTAATGTAGTTGGCGATGGCATTCCTGGCAAGAATGATTGATAAGTGCAATTTAATAATGCTAGGTCATGGAACGACAGCCTATGCATTGTGAAAGGGGGGTGCAGAAGCAGCTAGACACACTTAAAGGACAAATGAAACGCAACACAACAGCAAGCTGAAAGCTCACTTTTATTCGTGGGTGTTTGTTTCTTTTTTTCAAGGCACAAGCAGCCATGGTTTGCTCTGAGCCATGAGTACTAAAAGGCAGCCATATTTTTCTTATAAGTCTGAAATATGGATAAGATGCAGCTTATTATTGCTACTGAAACCTACTCTGCTTTATTTTTAGAAATCTGTAATAGCTGGAGCATTTGGATTTTTACAGGTTTTTTATGAGTTCTGTCTTTCACTCCTTGGTTTAGTAGATTATTGCAAATGGATCTTTTAAATGTGCCGCACGACTCAAGGCACAAGTAGAGAATGGAGTTCTCTGAGTTCAAACTCTGCCTCCCCTCACTCTCTTCAAAGCTATTTGAAAGTTATAAGTTTATGTGATTCCCTTTCGTTTTCAATTTTTTTTTTAAAGGGTGAATGGTATTTGTTTCTTGGTGTTAGAAGCTGTACAGGAATTATTTCAGAGTTGTTATAATGCCCTTGAACTGTACCAAAGGCTCCCAGTGAAAATCAGAATTAAGGTGTCACTGGGTGAAACCTCTGCCATGGATAGGCAGAAATGGTGTGGTGCTCATCTGACTGGTTTGGTGTGCAGGGTAAGAATAATTCCTGCTGATGCCATATCAAGGCTGTGACATCAAAGAAATTAATGAAATTAATATTTTGCAACAGCCTTTTAAAATCCGAGCCTCTTCTGTGTGGATGGTAAATGCTTGGATGAAAGAATTTTACAATATATAAATTAAAAGTATGCATGTTTGTCTGTACCAGCCTATGTTTTTGCAGTTACAGATGCATCTGGGTGTTCTGATTTTCAGAATATAGCCTGAAAACTCAAAATTTCCAGTATATACAGCCCATTAGGCATTCTGCATATCCTTAGGGATATTGCAAAACAAAGGTTGAGATTTCAGGTGGAAAAGCAAAATATCAGATAATGTGCAAGTTGGACTTCCAATGGCAAACTCATTTAATTTTATTTCCAACTCTGTATTTTATAGTATTTAATTGTTAAAAAAGTAAAGAGAGAGGCCTGGATAAGATTATCTTTGGGCTATATTATTAACTTTATATTTAATAAGACTAGTTTTATAGTCCCTGGGATGTTGATTGCAATATGCAGGAGCCTTCTTGTACTTTAAACTCTGCACTGCTGGGTCTTAATGGTTTCAGTGAGGCTTTGGAGTTTATATTTCTGTAAGTTAAATAAAGTAAGGGAATGGTTTTAGTTCCAGGGTTGTACTTGCAGCTTTCTGCCTCAAAGCTTGTTTGCTACAGGGTTTGCTGCTATGGTGGCTTTTTCCTCATAGCAGAAAAGGTTACAGACTTAACCTTTTAAAAATCAAAGTTTAGAACTGACGATGGTGCAAGAAAAATACTGGGTAGGGGTTGGTTTTTATATTTTTCATGTGGTCTTAAGGACTTTGGAGTAGGAACAAAAGCAAAGATTGGTTCAGTTTGGGGGAAAGAGAGGAATGGAGATTGAACTGGGGTATTTCAATGAAATATTCCAAGTGCATCCTACTTAATTTCTGCTCCAATGGGATGCAATTTAGTCATGGACTGCTCATATTCAGGACAAGGACACTCAGAGGAATTAATGGTGCTGTTGACCCAGATTTCTCTATGATGGAAGAACTGGGGATGGAAACACCGAAGGGGTGTCAACCCCAGCCCTAAGTCCAAAATATCATGGACAGTCCAAGAGACTTTCATGCCCAGGGAAGGTCACAGTGAAATTTGCCAGCAGGGGAGCTGCTCCAAGAGCAAGGAACCATGAACAGGAACCCAGGTGGGACATGAGTTACCTGAGCCCTGGGCAGGTACAGAGGGCAGGGAAGGAGTGAGATCTCAGCTCTTTGACTCAGGAGCTCCCTGCTTTCCCTGGCTACAAACCCTCTTCAGGGTTGTGGCAAAGATAATAAAGCTTCTTAAAAAAAAAAATGAAACAGCATTTCTTTTACCCCTGTCTTAAAAAAACCCCTGCAGGACTCATCTCTAAACCACAGCAGGGAGAAGGGGCAGAGGCAGTGGAATTTGGTTTAAAGCTGCAGCAAGTTTGTGTGATTGTGTCCAAACTCTGGAACTTGAGGAGCTACAAAGAAGCTGATGAATGACCTTTAGTGTGGCAATGCTGAGCAGTGTCATGTTCATATGAGGATGGGTTTTAGAAGGTCGAGGCAGCGGCTTTCATGTGAAAATAGAGATTTTAATGTAACCCTGTGCAGGGAAATTGAGTAGAAAAACAAACTGAAGCACTGGTAATTGGTTGCTACTTTTGCTCTATTTGTTTGTTATCGTTCAGATTGCCATTATTATCGCAAGTTTGGTTCATTTATTTATTTTTTTTCCAGGGTATTTTGAAATGTATTGGTTTGGAACAGTCCAACTATACCATGTTTTCATTTTGTTTGGGGTTTGTAATGACACATTTTATTTTGAGTGATCACATCCATCAGATCTCAAGAAAAAAATGGCTGCTTCCTAGTTCAGAAGAATATGCAAACAGGAGCTTAATTACATCACTTAATATTGACCAAGAGAAAGAAGAAGATGAGCTTGCCAGCTCATTTCCAAAGCATGTTTTGTCCTTTAAGAGGGGAGGATATGACAGAAAGTTAGGCAGTGCAAAGCAATTAGCATCATTCACATTTTATGTTGCGCTAGCATGGTGCTCTAGCAGCAAAATTCAAACATTCTTTGAATGGGTTAATAAAAGAAGAAATACAGTCGGCATGCAAGAAAAAGGTTTCCAAGAACAAGCCAAAATATGTCCCATTCTTCTAAATTTATCACAGCCATGTCACATTATCCTTGAGACTGCCAGGAATGTCAATTTTTTTGCAATTTAAAAAAAATATCTCATTTAGCACCATATGTTTGGTTAATGTGCCTGATATATCCTGCGTATTCTTTAGTCCATCCACTTCTAATACTAATTTTCTCTTTTTTCCTTTTTTTTTTTTTTTCTTTCCTCCCCTTGCTGAGCCATATGTTACAGTGCTGGTCATTCTATCAAAGCTCCTTTTGGGAGCTGAGAGTGAGGGGGACTCTGGTTTAATCACCCAGAAAAACTTTGAATTCTACAAGTCTCACTTAGGTGAGCAGGCTCAGCACTTGAGTTGGTTGTAGGTGCCTGGTGCCTGTGAAAATCAGGCCACCTATGAGTGGCACAGTGTATATTAACTGCGAGGGAGGAACTAAATGTAGATGGTTAAATATGGAATTAGGTGTTTAATTTTTGACACCCACGTTGGAGACTCTTGGCTAGTTTTAAGGGTCTTCTGCTCCACACCTAATGAGTTTTAACACATTTGGCGGCCCCCAGCCCGCAGGGCCCCTCCTGTGCTGCTCAGGGATGCAGGAAATTAAAAAGTTAAGGCTGAAGGTAGCTCGGGCAGAGCTGGGGATGCACCCTGGGAGGATGGGGCTGCCTCACACGGCTTTCCTCAGCTTTGGTCCCAGCAGTCAGTGATTATTGGGGACCACTGCACTGAAAATCAGATTTCAGCACTACACACGACCCCAAGGAAGGGGCAGTGCCAGCTCTGAGACACCTCTGAGTGCCTGCTCTCCTTTCTCTGCTCTCTGGTGCAGGGCAGGAGCAAATTACACTCTCCCCCAGCCCGTCTCAGCTGCGCTGGCCGGTGGATGGGGAATGGAGCCAAGGATCCTCCCCATTCCCTGCCTCTTTCCATCCATCTGCTCCCAGCTAGGGATAAACAAGAACAGCCAGAACACAACGGCTGGGGAACCCAGGCGGGGGTTAAAAAGTGTTCCTTACTATTCTGTGGGTAGGACTCTTGTCCAAATCACAGGCACACCTGGCACTTTTAGGCAAAGCAGCTTTCAAAATCCAGGTCTGAGTCTCCTCTGAATGTTATTTAGAGTGCCAGAGAAGAAAATCAGACTTTTGTCTACTTCCATCTTACGGCAGCTTTTAACTACAGAATAAAGGGAGAAGTTAATTGCTAAATAAAAGAAGAAAATAAAGGGATTTGTGGCATAAAACGCAGATGGAAGCCTGAGTGGGTGTGCTGCTTTAACTTACTGTACTGGTGTTCATATGATTTCTATATGTATGCCAAACATATATGGTCTGAGCCTGCTCCCATTAACATAAATTTGCTTTTTTCACTGGACAGAGGGAACCTGATCAAAGACCATGATGGTGCTAAATGGAACAAGATGTGTACTTTCGTATTTTTTTCCAAAAGGAAATATTAATTTGACATCGGTTTTTCAGTTGAGAAGAATTTTAATTGCAGTACACAATAAGCAGAAAATTCAGACAACAATAATCTTGAAACTGTTAGCAGCATTATATTTCTGTCAAGGAATTTGTGCGCCTTTTCAACATTAGAGCTTTCTGAATTTTCATTAATTTGGCATTTCCCTGAACACACGAGTTATTATTTTGTTCATTCCACATCATGCATCACACCCTTCTGCTCAATGCATAATGCAAGCGCAAATGGGATCCATGTCCTTGGGAGACTCTGGTTACTGGAGCCATTGGATGTTGAAGTCCCGCAGAAAGACTTTCCAAAACTCTGCACTTCGCAAACCTCCAGCCCAAGTTTAATCAGTCAGTGAGTGCACAGGAAAACTTCGTGTTCCTCATCTTCTAAGGGGCACTGGAGCATTGTGATGGGTTTAAATTCCTCTACCTCCTTATGTTTGCCAGTACTAGAAACGCACCACATAAGAGTCTTCCTTGAGTACAGCTAAAGGTCTTCAAATGTTCATGTATGAGGCTGATAATATATATATTTAAATGGACCAGAAAATGATGCGTGAGAATTGAATGCACAAATCCTCCCCAGAACAAACAAAATATCTGTGAACCTCTTTTCCATGTACCTACCACGTGCCTTACTAAAAAATCAGGATTAACCTTGATAGAGTGAACGGAGTCACAGCAAGAGGAGAACAATCCCCCTTCTCTCCAAACCTACACCTGTACATCCATCCAATTGCACTTGATTAATTACTGACATTACTCTACCTGCACACATCTCACACAACAACTCCATCTCTCGTCAGCTACATTGGTAAACCAGCTCATACTCATCTCCAAAGACCTTTGGATAATCACCCAATATTCCCAGTAGCTCTCTGCCACTAGACTCTTGATGGAGATTTCATAACAAAAGCTATGAGTGAAACATGGGCTGGATCCTCCTTCCCAAGGCACACTAGGAAAAGGAACCACGGAATCACAGGTTTCACCAGGTGGACCATGAACTCGACAACATGCAGGACAAACAGATAATGCAGAAAAACAAGTCGGCTGTTGAAGAAAAAAACTGATTTACGGGAAGCATTTTCCAAGGAATTTTCATCCTTCTGTGTGAATTACCCAGCAATTCCACTGAAATCAGTATCAACAGAAAGGCTGATCAGCTGCTATTTTTTTTCCTCCTTCCTGGGGAATTCTTAATTTCAAGCTTCTTGAAATGTTGACGGCTACACTCCTGCCAGTCATAGTAAGTCTGTTCTATTTAGTGCTGAGCAAACTTTGTCATCAGCCGAGATACGATCACACTGACTGCCATCCATCAGTTTACTGTATTAATTGCTCCAGTATACACAAAATACAACACAGATGGAAATTCACTCATCCTAATGAAGTGCTCTTTAGTTTTTTCTCCGTTCTGAATGGGAACTGGCTCCCCTGCTTGCAGCCGGAGCTGCCGTGATCACTGATTAACTACCTGCCAGCGGAGCACCTCACTTCACAAGGCTAAATCCAGCTTAATAAACAGTGATTTCTACAGAAGAAAAATGAAAGCTCCCCCTCTCTCCACTTATCAAACTGCTGCATATGCATCACCAACACACGCATCCAGTTTCCTCAGAACCCGACATCTGACAGATCATCAGGAAAACAGAGCTAATCTACCCGTACCCATCAACATCGTATCATAGGTGACTGCCAGATACTTAAGAAGCCATCCAAAAGAAATGTCACAACTCTTTTTCAAGACACTACAAAAGAAATGTTCCAAATAAAATAAAGCAAATGCACGTACAAGTAAATGAGCCAAAGAACTTAATAAAAAGAGATTGATTAAAATGAGGACCAGAATGTTCAAAAAGGACTGAGAGAGAGAGAGAGAGAGGTGCCAAAGGCGCATTAAATGGATTCAATGGCTTTAGGTTTTAAATGCTTTTGGATTCCTCAGCAATTTTTAGCCAAAAATGATAATTCAACTTAGAATCAAAATTCTGATGTCACTTAGGGAAAAAGAAGGTTGAAATTTCTCCTTTGCAAATGAGCACAGATCCATTTCCGAAGGAGAAATATCAGTTTATAGTGATGGACAATCTTGCCTATGGAATTTTTAAAGCCAAGCACTACAATATTCACAATTATTTTAAAATCCTTCCCCATAAAAGTCTGCCTAAATTGTTTGGTACAACGTTCTCACAGAGTGTATTACCTTGTCTGTTTGTTTCTGTGTTTACAGCATCATCTGGATTGTTTTAGATCACTTAAGTTAGGCTTCATTCCTGCTCTGCCACCCAAGCAGTTCTTTCAATAACTAATAAACTAGTACTCAACATCCTACCAATTTCTTCAAAACATAATTTCATGAGTTATATATTTAAAAACTTTAATGAGAAGAGCAATAAACAACAGGATAACAGTTCAATTTTGCCTTTAAGTTAATGTCAGTTTCGGCATCATTTTCCATTGTGTAAATATATATTGCAAGAAGAATAAAAAAAAAAATTTCTAATGACGTCTTTAGACATCTCGTCTAAAATTCATGACTACATTTGTTTCATTTCAAATGCTACTTGAGAGTTTTTCAGCACACTTGGCAGATTAGATATAGCAGCAGGGACAAACTGCAGCCATCCATAGGAGAATATACCTTTATGTGGGTGCTTTGGGGATGGAACATCTATAGCTGCAAGGCAAAAAATGCCATCATAAATTTGGATGGCATTTACAAAGCCCTCTAAAAAGTCTCTGCATATGATTATAGCTGAGGTATGATATTTTTGCAAGTAAAAGACCCAGAATAGATTTATGTTTCAACTATATCTTCCTGAGATGCATATGGATCCTAAATTGCGAGTGATACTAAAGGGAATTTTAGGAACTGAAGAGGATGGAGTCAAATTTTTTGGAGGGTTTCATTTATTTATTTAATTCTCTTAAAAATCATTTGCTCATTATTTGCATGTCATCAAGCCATCATTGGCTACCCAGGCTATATATAACAATGATGGCTGCTGAATGCCCCAGGCATGAGATGGAGATGGGTAAATATGCAGATTTTCTCGACTTGTGACCGCACTTACTACATGGTAATGTTTTCAAATGACTTTTATGATGACGAGACTAAGTTTGGTGCTAATATTGGTTTTGGAGATTTAATCGGTGTACACTGCCCCTGAACATGTTTTAATTAACAAAAGAGCTGTGGTCAGGTTTGAAAAAAGCCCAGGTCATTTACCATGGGCTGCCAAGCCACCTGATTTCTGCACAATTTGAGGTGAAGAGTTTATAGGTTATTCTAAAGGAAGAAAGAGTTGCAAACTGAGTTCGTGTGCGTTGTACCAACAGGTTTATAATTTGGCAGGTTGAGAGTGTACTCATGGAACTGTTATGTTTTGCTATCCAGTGGTTCTTGGTGTTTTCACCCTCTGACTGCCCGGGTTTGACAGTCACGGGACTGAGCACTCCATAACACCAGAAATAATTTGTAGCTGACCTAGAGCACCTTCCTGGGAATGTCCATTTCCAGTTGCACACGCAAAGTGGGAGCAGCTCCCAGGCAGAGAGACTGAAACTGCTTCCCCACAGGTGGTACCAGGCAGGTGAGAGCAGCCTCCCTCCTCTGCATTCCCAGCGGCTTTAGGATTCCCCGAGGGAAGGCAGAGCACGGCTTTGGCATCATTTCCAGAGGAGCCTGGCTGGCCCTGCTGCCTGCAGAGCTCCTGGGAGCTGCCCAACCCCTCTGTCACCCACTGGGCAGGTGAAAACACACCTGACAGCGAGGGAAAATCCCCCTGCAAGTCACTGTGCAGGGGCAGAGGTAACATGTGAGTGCTCCCTCCAGCGCTGGCACTCTGGCAAAGGGCTTGGCATGAGCTTTGTCCTTACAAGACACCAGAAAATCCACAGGAGAAGGGGGACACCTGGGACATCTCCCCCCAACCAACACAAAAAAATAAAAAAAAAGTCTGTGCACCGAGAACGAGAGCATTGGCATTGTTTGAATAAGCACACCCACCATGAAGTGCTCCGCGGTGTTCGGGGTTTCTTAGATATCCTGATTTTATAAAAGAAAGTAAAAGAAGAAAAAAGAAACAAGGTGAGAGAGAACACTATCATATTTTGTAGCAAGCAGGATACTGTGTGAAATCTTGGCCCAGTGAAGTGATAAAGGGGAAGCTTTTCAGTTTGCTTAAGGGAAAACTTATGAGCAAATAGCGAAATTACCAAAATACCACATTGCAGAAAATGGGTGCATTTAGGTTCAATTAAGCCGTGAAAAGGAAAATGGCACTTTAGCTTACAAAAACCAAGGGACACAGGGAGCTATCAGAAGCAACTTTACAAGATTTGTGTGCGTGAGGCTGCTGCTTCACTGGACCAAGAAAGCTACAGTATGGGACAGGATTTTTCTTTTATCAGACACTTTTGCTAGATAGCTTTGTCCAACCTCAGAAACTGCTGCTCTGGCATTATGAAATAATCCTACATAACTTGATCTCATGAGCTTAGGAACACAGAAAAATAGCCATGCCAAATCAGATTACAGGGATCCACCTAGTCCAGAATCCTCTCCCTGACAGTGGGAACTAATGGAAGCCTAGAAGAGAGTAAAAAGACCAGGGAAAGCATACAGTGATAATTCTCCAAAACCCTCTCCCAAATGATTTTTGATTCAAGGACTTCTAGGACAAAGTTGATATCGAGGTATTGAAGCTGCTCGAATCCAAATGCATAGATTTACACTCCCCCCCCCCCCCCCCCCTTTTTTTTTTTTTTTTTTTTTTTTGAGTTCTACCCCCCCAGGAGATTTCTACCAGTCACACAGAAAAGGTTTCACAGTTTGGTGCTGGCAAGTCCAGCGTTCTTGCCACTAACTCAGAACGAGCTAACAGCTTTCAAAAGCCCAATGATGTTATGTGTATAAGAGCATCCAACACTTTTTCCTACGTAAAAAAGTGATATGTGTGCTGAGGTGCTCTAAGTGTAAATACTTTGGGAGATTTGATTTTTTTTCAATTTTTTTTTTAAGAAAAAAAAAGGCAAGAATCTGGCTGTAAATTGATATTAACATTTTTTTCAGTATATGTGTAAAACACTTGTTTCAGAAGAATAGAAGAGAGAAACTGTCACTCACTGGGAAGCTTTAGAGCTATCTGGCTCCCTGGGAAACTGCATGCAACTATTCTGGTGTCCAAGGGTTTGACCAGTGAGTTTCCTCTTCCTGCAAAGAATGAATGCAGAAGTAATAGAAAGTCTGAAGGGGGAGATTTTAGCAAATGGCTAAAAAGATAACCCTGTTCTGCCCACTCCAGCAGGTAGGAAGCAGGTGGAGGTGGTGGTGGAAGAAAAAGGGTGGCAGAGGAGAGGCGCCTCCGTGTCCCTCCCAGCAGCTGGCACAGGGAAGGGCAGGAGGCTGCAGTGGGAGAGACCCAAAGCCTGGCAGCTCAGCCTGGTGAAATCCCTTTGTGTGTGGTCACCCCAGCCCCAGCAGTGGCACACAAAGCCAGCACGTTCTGCTCTGATTCTCCAGGGCCTGCCTGTGGCTCCCTTTTGGGACGGAGCACGGCTCACCAGCACTCAGGGGCTGAAACTCTGCACTCTGGGGTTCACTGGCACAGAAATCCCAAATTCCCTGACAGGAACACTGCCTTCTCAAGCATCCTGCTTAGTTTACTATCCACTATTCAGGGGGAGTTTTAGGAAGTTTTAATTTTCTAATCGAATCAGTGCCTACACATGAATTTTTTAACTTCATTTATTACAAGAATCAGTAAAAGCAGGGTCTAAAAAAAAAAAGCTTATCCTTACATTTTTGATGGCATATTGACTTTGTAAGAGTCTACAGGCAGGAGTGATATATCAGGGAACCCCTATAACTTTACTTAAAGCAAAAATTAGAAAGTGATCGAAAAGTTTTATAGAGGAGAGCAGAAACATAATTTTAAGCCTCTTAAAATTGCCTGAACTGTGAAATCAAGTAATGAACACTAGAAAAGGATCTGTCAGCTGGAATCAAAGCTTAGACTAGTCAGCATTTTCTTCCTAAACCTTATTATGGCAAAGATTTTTCATCTCTGCACTCTGTTCAGCCCAACAAATAAACCAGCTTGACCTCCACCTGTTACCCGGTGAAGTTTGCTGTCATCTCTGACTGAACTCCTTTCTTTCCCTTCAAAGCCCTCGGCACCACTGAGAAGGTGGGAAGACACAGCTGTGCTCTGACTCAAATTGATACCAGTTCATAACCAGACAGCATTTCACAGTACAAATTACAAGCAACAGAGGAGAGAGGGGAGAAAAAAAAAAAAAAAGGAGGAAAAAAATAATGTAGTGCCAATGAATTCTGGAAGGGGGCAACATTTTTCATCCGTTTAACAATGAGATTTTCATAAAAAGAAGTTATTTTTCTTTTTTTTTGGATTGGTTTTTTTAAATTTTGTTTTTGTTTTTGTTTGTTTTGTGTGTGATATTATGCACCAGCATTTGAGGCAAGAAACATTTTTCTTATCCCATAACAATGAACCTGTGCTAACACCACAGAGGAAGGACTGAAGAGCATATTGGAAGCTATTTGTGTTGCTTTTATATTTCATAAGTTCAGTGCATTACACTGGTTCAGAGAGGTTCAGCACCAACTGCACGCAGCTTTCTAGACTTAGGAACAAGTCACATCTGCTTAATGCAACACTGCTAAATAAAAAGAATTAAATATTATGGAACACAGAACAGCAAGAGATGCGCCATGGGGAAACCCGTTGAGACTGTTGCAGTCATTTCTTCAAATGTATCACCGTGGCAAAACCGTGTGAGAAGCTTTCTAATACAAAGACATATCAGAAAAAGCCATTTCATATAAAGTTGGAGTTCTCTGGGTGATTAATGCTACGTTCAACAAAGGAGACAGTGTCTGTCTAATTACATTAAATACTTATCTTCTAGGGATTGGCAGGGTGTTTCTGCTCAATGTCACTTTTCATGACAATGTAATGATAGATCCGTTTACTTACCAGTGCCATTAGCAAAAATTGTACTGTTTTCTCAACTGCCCTCATATCACGAAAATATTTGATTAACATACTGCAGCTTATCTAATACTCTAAGCAACATATTCTGCATAGTTTTCTCTCTATTAAAAGAACAAGATTACAGCTTGTAAAATTTTTATTGCACTCACACAGAAATAAATGAATAATGTGTGATAATAGTTCGAGTACCTTACTAGTTCACAGAACAGGTTTATTTGATTTAAAATATTAACTTGTGTTTAAAATATTAAGATTTTGGGGGGAAAACAAGCAAATAAACAAAGTCAGTACTCTGAGGCACTACTTCCCATCCAGGCTTTAGTTATTATTTCCTTTTCATTTCAGCACATGTTTTGAAACTTTTAATACCTTAGGGGAGGTGAAAAAAAAAAAAAGGAAAAAAAGCTTTCATTCCTTTGCTGAAAAATAGATATGGCCATCTCCCAAGTCTTTAAAATTCACCACATCATGAACTGACTCTTTGGAGTCATGCTACTGTGCCAACATCCAGCAAACAATAACCCTCTGGAAGAATGTACCCAGCCAAGGCAGTTTATATAGTAACAAGATAATTTCATAAACTCATATTGAAGAGCGAGGCTGTGATGTAACATTCTAGCAGTATATATCAGCTACCTGATATTTACTAACAAGGTTAAACTCCTATCTGTTTGTCTCAGCACTCTTCATAATTCACTTTTTAATGGATGGACAGGAAAAGTCAGCAATGTATGGCACAGATCATTTTTGAAATAGGACAAGACAGCTTACGGCAGTAGCTGCTCCAAAACACCCTTCCTGTTCCCACACAATCACATCAAGCCTGGACTTTGCAACCAGAGTGCTTTGAATCTTCTCAGAAACCCTTCAGGGCTGTGTTTTTTATTTCCAAGTAAACCAGTAAATTTAAAAAAATTTAAAGGATCCCGAGGAGGAGGTGCCACCATCAGCTGGTGCCACGTTCAGAGCTGCTTGGGATGGGATTCCTGGGCAGGAGAAGGCTCGTGGGGAGCTGCCTTCCTCCCGTGAGGAGTGAGGAACACCAACCCCATTTTGTCACAGCTCCTGATGCTGCCACATAATGGCAGCAAGGACGCACCAAAAACGGCTCGCACGAGGCACGAATCGATGCAGAACCAACCCAAAACTGCTTCAAAATCCCCTGCAAGTGACTCCTGCGGCGGGAGGGTGACACCACAGCCAACTGCCACATGCGACTCTCCAAATTAATAATGGATTTTTAGGATATTCATTCCCTGAGCCGCCAGGGTTCGGGGTGTGCCTGCAATTATCGAGATATAAGTCTGACACACATTATCCTTCTATCAATGTCAGTTCCCTTAGTAGCCAACAGATTATCAGCACGCTTTGTGATATTCCAGGTGTCAAAGAAGAATTAAAAACCACAACAATTGCACAAACAAAGGGACAAAAGATGGGGATACGTGTTTCTGAGCCCTGCATATCAATTTAATATGTGCAGCTGACAATGATGCAAATGTCCTTGGGAGAGAGGCAGCAAGATCCGTGCCCAAACATACACACACCACTGTCAGCAAGATGGCAGGGAACAGAAGCAGTAGGATTCCCAGCCCAGGACACATGCCTCAGCAGGCAGAGCAACCCAACGAAACAATCCTCTGGTTGGGGAGAATTTTGGAAGCACCTGATATGGAAAAGGGCCCTAAACAAGCCAGATGGTACTTTTAGCTGGCAGCAGAAAGTAAGAGACAGCCAAAAACATTACAGCATTCCCCCAAGAGGCCAGCAAATCGATTTTTAACCATTTTTTTTTAAAGTGACGCTATGAATATGAAAAATAATGTTTCGATGCCTTTTTAAATTGCTGATTTTATGGATAATACACTTAAGGAGGGCACAACTGGAAGAGAGGAGAAGGCAATGGATTTTGACTTTCCCAGGGTGGTTGTATATTTGACATCAAGTTTCTATTCAGTCACTGCCACTGTTTTTTTCAGAATTAAGTGTCAGTTTTTGTTTTGGCTTTTCCACATAACATTAAAGAGAAAAATCCAGCAACAGTAGAGAAATAGCACTGTAAAATCGCAATGGCACAACAGTTCACAGGGCATGGCAGAAATGTGGTTTGTAAATGTGCTTTGTCCTCTTAAAACCTTTCCCCCCCCAAATTATTTAGTTTCTAAATGATAATTTCTTAACAGAGGACAAACAATTTCTTTAATACTTACAAGGCACCATTTGGCAGGGGGTTCTGCATAAGAAATACAGCTGTTTGGGGGACTATTTTCATTTTTAAAACCACCAAGCAGCCAGAATTTGCCATTCTGCCTGGGTGACAGGGGTGTTTTCAGGGATTAGTTTGATGTAAGATGTCGAACCTTCCCTTTGACAGGCAGGAGCAGCTCCTTGCAGGGCACATTTAGGTTACCTGGGGTCGAGGGGTTTTCGCTCAAGGATGGAGAACAGAGGAGGGTTTAAAGGGCTGAAAGGGCAGAGGAGTCATGAACCAAGTGGAAAAGATCATCACCCTCTGGCTCAAAGCTGCACCTCACACCCTGGACTGGCCACGCTCCGAGGAAGAGTCAGGATGGTGCTTTACTTCCATTCCCTGTTATTTTGGTTAAAAGTAAAAAGCAAGCCCCAAGACAGGGTTAAACCTGGACCACATCCAAAGTGCTTTCTCCTGTTCAGAGCAAGGTGGTGCATTAGTGTGCTGCATCATGGACAATACTCCTGGAGACAAACGTGGGCTGCTGCAATAAAACACTAAATGCGAAGAAAGGTAATCCATACGTTTATATTTTTCAGATTTTGTTGATTGTAAATCCTTGGGTTTTTTTTAAAAATAGAAGTATTTTCCTCCTATAGGTGGAACCTAAGATTTTGCCTCCAGTCCTTACTGAGATAAATAGTCCCATTTTTTCCAGAGTGCTGCTCTTGGGACTGAGGACTGCAGGTCCCACCTCACTTTGTCTGGCTTTGAGGGGTTCAAAGATCTGCACGCCAATCCTATTGAGGCAAATGAAGACTGTGCACAAAACACTAAAACAACCTATAATTTTCCAGCTAATTTTAGCAAGAGGATCTCTCATGTTATGCTTTTTGGTGTATATCACACTAAAAATAGCAGGAAGCATTGATATAAGGGAAGAGCAGAAAGGATGATGCCAGAAGGGCTGTGCTGGAGTGGGGAGGACAGGCAGAGGTGGAGGATGTTGTGGATCTCCTGCTCTTCCCTGAGCAAGATGGAACCAGAACAGAGCTGTAGCCATGCTCGATGCTGAGGTTTAAGTTTCTTTGGAGCTGGAAATTGAAAAGAACTTAAACATCATCCCTTCTTCAGGCTCTCGGGGGGGCTCACTGCATTCACACTGTGAGCTCTGGGGTGGAAGTCACAGAATACCCACTTGGGGTGAGCAGCACAGCTGCTGTCACAGCACACAGACATTCCTGCAGGTATAGGATGGCTCTGCAGCCACTCAGCCAAATTGTTACCTGAGCTAACAGGCTGCTGGATGGATTTCTGAGCTTCCCTCGGCTCGCTGACTGCTGCGGTCAAAGCGTTGGGGCAGCACTTAACTTGAAGGAAAGTAAAGAAAGTAACTGGGGAATGATTTATTCACTGCTTCTGGCAGTGAAAAAGAAAACCACTAAGAAGCATCCAGCAAAATGATCAGGCAACAGACAAAAGAAGTGGTTCTTCCTTATGCAGCACTGAGTAGAACTGCAACTTTTGTCCACGGGATGTTGTGGAGGCCAAAATAAAGAATGGGTTAAAAGCACCTCTCTGAAAGGAAAGTTCACTGAAGGCAGTCAAACACAAAGCTGTGAACAGAACCTCACCAAACCAAGCTGTTTGCTGCCAAAATCCACGAGGCTGTACTCTGAAAAGCATCACTGGATGCCTCTCCTGCTATTGTTATCTTTCCTTAGTGTCCACCACCAGTTCCTGTCAGAGACAGAGAACTGCATTAGGTGAGCCTTTGGTCCAGCTGAGAAGAGCCATTTGTTCCTCTCTGTGGGCAGATGCCAGTCTCTGAAGGCTGGAATGTGCTGTACCTGGCAGTTAAGAAGCAGGAAAATATCAAGAAGGCATCCAGCACAATAAAATTAAGGAGAACTTCTCCTCACCTGGTGCAAAAGCAGGGGCACATAAAGTCTGTGGTAGGAGGTGTGGGAAAGAGAATGGAAAAAAGAGATGAGATATGCTCTTCTTCCTGTACCTGGTCCTGTATCATCATCTGGAAGTGTCCAAAGCCAGGTTGGATGGGGCTTGGAGGAAACTGAGATAGTGGAAGGTGTCCCTGCCCAGGGGATGAGCTTTTAAAGATCCCTTCCAACCCAAACCATTCCATGATTCCGTAATTCCCCGTGTCTTCTAACACCTTTCCTTGCACCTTTTATCCCTGGGTGAAAATGTTTCCTTTAAAATAAAGCCTGTTTTCTCCTCCAAAGCCAAGATCAAACATGTGCAGGGAGTACAGTAGCTGCACTGTGTGCTAGGCACTGGAGTGATGGTTGTACTGGGAATGTTAATAAACAGTGCCCAGAGCAGAACTTCTGCATAAAAAAAGGGTGTATGTTACATCTCTCCCCCTCTCCCCTGTCTCATGCAATATTTACACAGCTGTGCTTTGTAAAAAGTGTAGGGGGGGTTTATTATTATTTTTTTTGTAATTTATTTACCTAAGATAGCCCAGCATCTGTTTTGTGGTGAGCTTCCTTCACAAAGTTTCACAGTTGCCTTGACTGATGCAAAAGGAGGTCACGCTTGTTACTCAGTGATCTTAAAACCATTTGTTCCAAACACTTAGCCATTCTATTTTGCTAATTTGTGTTCCTTTCTGTGTTTTTGGTTTGTCCTCTGCTTGGAATTGTGCATCCCTGGGGGAACCAATCTGGCTAGGTGAGTATTTTAGTTATCTGTTTTATAAAATGCAGAAGTGCACAGGAATTTGCAATAATATGCATCATTTACTGGCTCTCAATATGTACTGTATATTGGCTCTGAAGATTACTAATATTTTCCAGCTGCTTTCAAAAAAATAAAAAAGAGAGAGTTCAATGGAGTCTTTGCAGTGGGTCCTTTCCCATGACTGCCTACACAGGTGATGAAGACTTTCCTGTGTCCTGAAGAATTAATAAGCCTGAACATTTCTATACCAGCAGCATACCACAGGAGATAAAATATTGCTTCTGCTTCCCAAACACATTAGAAAAAGCAAGTCTGCTGATCTCAACTGCTAAGACAGCACATGAAAGGAATGTAGTCCATTTCCCAACCAAGATCTAATCTATAGGAGAGTTTATAGATCCAAGTCAACATCCTGAATTGGTCCCAGAAGCAAACAAGAAGACTAGTTCAATTTTTGGAAGACAACTTTTAATGTGTTTAATGCCATTTTGCAACTAAACAGCCCCATCTACACTATCAGATGATCTTCAAGGATCTCTGGGTCAGAGGAGACCTGACTGGAGCTCACAAAGATGCAGGTTTGACAAAACCCAGATCAGCAAGGAATGCAGGCAACTAGAGGAGCTTCTGTCTTTGAGAGCTCACCTGTGGAAGTAAAGTGTTTGCTTTTGTCTCTGTGCCAAGGAAGGTGATAGCTTTCACTTGGTGTCAAAAGTGAAGCCCAAGCCACATCACTGTCTTTACTGCAAGTTAAATTTTGTGGGCTGTTGTGGACAGAGGTTGAGGGCTTCCCATCCCTGGAAGTGTCCAAGGCCAGGCTGGATGGGGCTCTGAGTCCCCTGGGGTAGTGGAAGGTGCCCCTTCCTGTGGCAGGGTGTGGGACTGGATGGGCTTCAGGAACCCTACCAAGCCAAACCATGCTGTGATTCTTTGATTCTTTGATTCTCTGATCAACAATGGGTGGCAAGAAAATGTTGCTTGGCCTCCAACAACGCCTGAGGAAGGTCAGACCCATGGATGACCAACACAGCATTGCCATCCCAGGAATCCTGGTCTCACTGGGAAGCATCATCCAGCCTTTGTCAGAGAATAATTTTCCATGCAAGAAATTATTCCTATATGTCTGAAAAGTGATGCAGGTGATGTGAATTGTGTATAGTGACAGAAGTACCTCAGGTCACTTTACACTGTGGCAGTGCACAGAAGATCTGCTTTTCCCTGAGGTCACTGAAAGCAGCACGTGGGGGTGATGTTAGCACCAGGCCAGTTGAAAACAACTTTAATTTGATAACTACAGGGAAATTCTTTCTGCATTTTGAACTCAGAACTCCTACAGCTCCATCTCCATTTTTAAATGATGCATTTCCTGACATCTGGAACTGGATGCAAGAAGCAAAGCCACAACACTGACCGACCGCCCGACTTCTCTGGGACCACGCTGGAGGGATGTTTTCCTCAGGGGATTACAGCAAAGCTGAGGCATGTGCTTCAACACTTGCATGGGATTACTAATTTTATTAAAAATGGAAAGTACATTTAGGCTGAATCCCAAGGCCAAGTCTGTTGTGTTGCCCAGTGTCTCAGAAAAAAAATAAAAATAAAAAGGAGCCTTGGAGGGATGTGAAAACATCTAGAACTTTTCAATTTGAACTGACTTTTTGGTGAGCAGTTCTTCCCCCACCTCCAACTTCCTTCCATGGTTTTGAGGCAGCACTGCCAGCAGCATGGCATGTTGTCACAGGTCTCATGCTACTACGTGAATTGCCAAAGACAGGCTGAGCTATTGATCCAGTGGTAATTTGCTGTCAAAATGACTCTGTCTGCAATGGCAAATGAGCAATGTTAATCACTTGACTTGACGAATGCCACTGCAAAAGACTGACAGTGCTCAGAGCACAACCATGGACCTCTGCTGCATTTTCCCTGGCTCCATTAAGTTCCTGGTCTTCACTGGCCTTGACCAATTAGAGTTTAACTTGCCCATTAAGGTGCAGTTCTGGGAAAGTTCTGTTTAAAATAAACAACAACTTATATTGGTGAGTAACTCATCAGCTATGCAGCAGCCTGATTCTGATTGCCTGGCAGAGAAACACACACATTTTGTGCAGTATCTGATAAAAGATCTATAATGTGCTAACACAAACCTATCATGTAGCACCTGTGACTAACAGATTGTGATATCAAAGTCTTGATGCCTAAGTGCTCCTGTAAATGCATTAAACTTTTAGCGGCAGGAACTGTAGACTGCCAGTGACAAGGAGCTGATATGGTATTTCAGTAAAAGTTGATAAGTGTTATTGCTCTTAGAAGAAAAGAAAAATCTTATATTCTTGAAAACCACTGGGCAGCTTGTGTTTTGATGGGATACTGTAATGCAGAGAGCAAGGATATGGCAACACATGGACTCTGTGGAAAAAAAGACATTTAAGGAAAGCTCTGTATCCTACAGCTGCTGGAGTTCCTTCAAGTGTGTTCCAATCAGACATTTCACTTCAAGCATCTACCTGTTCACTTGGAGCCAGCTTTTTAGGTGCCTGCCTGCACGTGGGGCCTTGTTGAATTCCATGTTAATGAACAAAGTTCCTCCTAAACTTGAGGAATAACTTCTTTCCTGAGCAGGTTGCCCAGAGAAGGCGTGGGGTCTCACTGGAGACATTCAAGACTGTGCCCTATGCTCTGGATGACCCTGCTTGATCAGGGAATGGGACCAGATGACCCCACTGTGGTGCCTTCCAACCTGAAGCACTCTGTGTGAAATGTTCCCACTGCCTTTGGATATTAAGCTCAATGGAGGAAAAAATGGCACGGGTGCCTGCTGGGAGATGTGCTGAGGTGTGTAATGAAGCTGCTGCACCAGGCAGGGACAGGCAGAACAGCTCTGGGACTGCCTGACCTCCCACACTGAGAACCGCAGGGCAATTCAAAGTCACATCTGGGAAGCACTGAGTAAACACAATTGGCAGGGATCCTGGCTGCAGACCTCCTCTGGTCTAAGGAGAAGTGGTGTTACCTAGGCTTTGTCCTTCTTCTGTAGGCCTGTGAGTATCCAAATAGTTGAGCTCAAGGAAATTCATAAAGATCATGAAATTCCTGTTTCTCGTTATGATCCAGTGAAAACTGCCCACTGCAACAAGTCACTGAAAAGTAGCGCCAGAGAATTATTTGACATCGAATAGTCCAGGTCTGAAGTTGAATGCTTTCCCAGTGAAAAGGGATTATTTTTCTATTCCTTATTTTGTATAATACATGGTTCTCATGTTTTTCATCGTATTTTCTGCAGTCAGTCCCTTGAATGATTGGCAGTAATGCAGCACAATCTCTGAAAACTTCTTTGGGCTCTGAGTAAATCCACAAAGTCAAGGCCTTTGATGAGCCCACAGACCTTTTGCCTGAGGACAGATCAGATACACTTTGAACTATTTTATCTTCCTGGCAGTGCCAGGCAACAACTGTGCTTAGGGCATAAAGAACACAACCCAGGATCTCCCTTATACCACTTTCTCTCGAATTTCCAACATATAATTCCAAACAGACATTGAAAACAAACTCTTGTGGTCATCTGAACTATGCCTGAATGAGCTTTTCTGATGCATATGGCATAAATAAAAGTTTCTCTGTAAAAACGGAGAAGTTTTCTTGCATGCTGAGGAGAAAGCCCGTGCCAGATTTAAGAAAAGCATTTTGAAACAAGTTTTGGACTGGTTGCCTGCATGTGGTTGCTCCACAACCAGCCATGGGGAGAGGCACGGCACCATCAAGTTAGGGGTCACTGCCACTGCAAGGGAAATACTCCAAAATAAGATCTCTGCTCCTCAGCTGCGTGCAAAATTCCTCAGAAACTGTTTTCAGACATTCCCATAGATGGTGGCAAGGGGAACAAGCAGCAGCAGCCCAGGTGGTTTAATGAGCAGTCATGAGTTTGACTTTAATGTCATTGTTACCACCACAGATGAGTCTAACGGGGAGCTCTCCAGCTTTCTGCAGGTTCATATAAAATTATCAACTCCATAAGCCCCTGGAGCTGTGGATATGTCCATCAGCCATGCAGTGCAAGAGGTATTACTAATTCCTTAAGGTTTCTGCATTGAAAGTCTCGTTTGTTTTCGGAGTTTTCAAGGAGGAGATGCACAAAGGCCAAGCACAGCATGACAGGAGCAGAACATCCAGGGTGGAGCTGGGGCAAGGGAGTGACCAAGACATGAGCAGCCACACCAGTCTTTAAGTGGAAGAAGGACCACGAAGCTCAAGCCATTTTGCAAACCGAGTTGGTCAAGGCCACAAAGCAGAGTTGTTTGTCCCTTCAGATACCTCAAGAAGTGCAAGGAGTACAAAGGTGCAGCTTTCCTGGGATTACTGTCCTCCAGGGACTAAACTACTGAGTAGAAATACAAGTAGAAGATCCAAGAATACAAGTAGAAGAACTAAATAAAGAAGCAAGCAGAATAAACCAATGGGATACTCTGAATTTGCATCTTAAACATTTCATGCCATGCTGTAGAAACACAATGGAAGCAGACTTGGCAAATACCATGCTTCACATGCTTCACGAAATGACTGAGGGAGCACAATGTGAACATTACTCCTGGACTGGATCAAGAGAACACATTAAAAGAATGCCTAAGTGGAATACAGATATACATTAACTCAATCTTTGCTTATTATGGAATTAAAAAACGTATACCTGTAATTATGGCTAGCCCCCATTACAAGCAGAGCTGCCACAGAACTGAACGTGGGCCAGCTTTGTGCAGGAGTTCAAAGCCAGTGTGATGCTGCCTTATTTTCTTACTAACATCATCTTTATCCTCTCTTGCCCTTCTTCTCAGTTAACAAGAGTTATGTACTGAAAGTGCTGAGATAAAGTAATGGTAAGGAGGATACCGCAAAAGGTATTTGAAAAGCAGAAGTAATTTACTACTTGTCTGCTTTGTTTTACTTCCTAAGCCTTCCTGTTGTGAAAGGAAATTCATCTTTTCTGGCAGACTCCAGCCTTTTTAGGTCGGAGAGCTCCCCAGGAGCTTTCGAGTGCAGGTAAATGGATGTGAGACTCAAGGAGTACAGCACAAGGAACATGGGATTAATGCTGGGCTTTGCTTTGGCTGTCACGTCTGACGTACAATGAGAGTGCTGCACCCTTGGTCGCAGGAAATATCTGTGAAAAAAACCCCAAGGCTGAGCCCTTTGCTCATCACTACAAGTCTGAAGTGGCACAAATGGAAAGGTTGTGCTGCTGCTGGGTGAAGCACAGAGGATTCACACCCAGCGAAGCCTCCACATGAGGCAGACATCAGGGTGCCTGAGCAGAGTGAGAAACAGCTCAGAGGAAGGGCTGTGGATGGACAATAGGTGCAGCCTGCATCCTGCACACAGCAGGGACCCCAGGAGTAGGCACGGGGGAAGCATCTACTGCCTAATCTAAATAGCACACAGAGTGGTTTTGTCCTCTTCTGTTCTCCTGCCAGTTTGCACATATGTTCTGAGCATACAGCCTGCCCTCCGAAGACCACTTACAGGGGCAATCACAGGGAAGCAAAGCAGGAAGAAAGTATCCAAAAAGGGAATTTGTTCAAGAGAAAAAAATGGAGACAGATGTAGAGCGACTAGTCACGGCTGGCGGTAAATAACCCTCTGCCTGGAGTGCTCTCTTTCTCTAAGAGGAGTTCACATATTCCATTTCATACTTCCTTTCTAGGAAGTCAAATCTTTGTTTTCCTGGCATTTGTTCTTTTCCCCTCCTGTATGGTCTAAAGCTGTCTTCTCATTTTCCCTTTCTCCTCTAGGTTTTGCTCTCTTTGAAGTGCATTTCTCCCATGTCCCTCTCTCTTACACAGCCCTGCTCTCCCTGCACTGTCCCAGGCCACACCTTTCATTGCCACCCTCTCCTGGTGCCTGTGCCACAAGCACACGTGTGCTTCACACCTGCTCCATGGTTTGAGTCTCCCCTCTTTCTCATGTGCACACCTCAAAATTAAGCAGATGCAACACACAGAGATGGAATATTCATCCTCTCACTCCCATAAACCTGTCAAGGCATATAGGCCAAGAAGCTATCTCTGCATAAATCTAAATCTCCTGTGAGGAAGCAATCTACTCAAAGGCAATAAAGGCAGAGGATGTATTATTATCTTTGGTGTGGATCCTACTGGGCTGGGAGGTTGGCTGCTGGCTCCTCTCTGAACTTTTCCTTCCCAGCCAGAGCAGCCATCCCACAGACAAGTCTAAGCTTCCTTTCCTTGGTCTGATTTCCTCCTCCTGTTGTTTGGCCAGTAACCCAAAGGACAGGGTTTAATTATGGAGTTTGGAAACCTGGCTTGTACAGCTCTGCCAGCACGGGATAAAACTTCAGTCCGCCTTCTGAAACAGCATCATTCTGCACTGCTGATACCTGTGTTATCCCACACAGCACAAAATGAGCTGCAGGGAAGAATTGCCAAGCCAAACAAAAAGATGGGTTTAGTCTTTAAACTTCTCCTGCGAATTTTACCGAGAAGAAAACAAAACATCGAAGCTCAGAGATTACCGTATGCTAAAAACTGTGCCACCATTCTGATTGTAGATTAAATAAATGGCAAGGCCTTTCTCTGGAAATGAAGACATCGGAAAGGATGGATCTGAAACTGGCCCAGGCTCCAAAGCTCCCTCTCAGGGAGAAATGCTGTGGAAAGCCCTCAGCTAAAACGGTCTGTTAACATCACTTGTACAGCCTTCAGGTGAACAAATTATTTTCTAGCCAGATGCCCCTCTAAAACATTTTACACTTCTGGAGGTGAAACCCCCGTGTCAAACACAAAAGGCCACACGTTAGTGCCAGACCCCGGTGTGACGTTTGTGCACAGACCACAGCAGGACGTGTCCCTCAAGGAGCAGGGACACACCACTGCTGCCCTGGCAGGGAAGGACACTCAGCACTGTTTTGTCCTTCACCACTGATGAGCTGTGGCTCTTCAGGTAAACCCTCTGTCAGCCGTGCTCTTGCAGTGACCCTGTTTCACGGAGAAGCTGAGGCAATGAATTCAGAGGACAGGCTGCTGGAAAGCCACGGCAGAAGCACTGGGGTGGGGCTGCGTGGATATAGCACAAGGATGGCTTGGAAGTGCATCCCACGTGGGCAGGATAAAGCTCTTTTTCTTCACAGCTGTGACAGTGATAGATGGCCTGGTGAATCTGAGCTATATCTAGTTGGTACCTGGCTACAGTCCCTGATGCTGCAAGGTGATTTTCTGCCATTTTACAGGCAAGACTAAGGAGAATCTGGGTTTTTTCTATAATAAGTGAGGAAGGTCATGAGGAAGGAAGAACCTTCTCTTGTCTGACTTGTTCTTGCCTTTCTGAGCACCTCAGGAAGTTTGACACAGGCAGCTGTGCTTCCTCACAATGGGCACCCACTGGTGCCAAGAGCAGCAGAGGTGCTTTGGAGGTGTAAGGCTTTGGGTACTTCCCTTGCCCAGATCAGCAGCTCAGTGCCACCATCAAGCCAGGATTTGGATGAGCCAGAGGTAATGACCACACGTGGGGAACACCACCAGAAGCGACAGCAGAATTAACAACCAACCTCTGGCCACTGCACAAATAGAGAACATTTGCCACTAACAACGAGCACCCCAAACTTTGGGGGGGAGCTGTCCCCCAGCCTGGCAGCGATGCAGAGGCAGTGACCCCATCGGTTTTGAGCCATCTGTGTCTGCAGAGCAGCCTGTGATCTCCCCCTTCCAGCGGGCGCCGTGCTTTTGCCGCTCGGCGAGCAGAGGTTTAGCACAAGGTGAGGCTCTGCCTTACATCATTTGGAGCCTGGAGCTGATGGAGGGAACAGCCCCTGGTGCCCCTGGAGCAGGACACCTCAGTGCAAACACCAGAGCCCTGGGGACGGCGGTGGCAAGGCAGTCTCGGGGAGCCTGGCACTTGTCTGCCTGCAGGTCCACCCTCTCCTCCTGCCAAAGTGCCACATCTGCAGTCAATAAGGGCCCACAAGCTGGCTCCTCCTCATTAGAGGAGAGAGGGCAGCTGGCAGGGGATCCTCCAAGGGCTCCCAGGCACAGGAATCAGTCTCCTCCCAGTCTGGAATAGCCCAAATTTGGTGACTTTCTGGGCATGCTGTAAAGGACAGCTGTTTGACAGGGTCTCCAGAGAAAGCTGTGGGTATGTTTCCTACATGATGAAGGATATAGGTGGCTGGCCAAGTGCCCACAGAACTGATTTTAATGCTGTGCAGGTCGAATTTACTTTTCTGTGCTGTATAGTTCATTATACACAGTGCCCTGGACAAGCATGTGTTTTTTTCCAAACAAACCAAAACCGTACTATTTTAAATCCAGACAAACAAGAAAAGACAAAAAAAACATATCGCAAAAGATCCTTCGCACTTTAGAGGACCTTCTCAAACCCTGGGAGGCACAGCTTGCCTTCTTCTAACAAATAAGAGTTCTGTTATTTTTATTGGCAATAAATACTTGATTATTTAGCAGTAAGCAACACTGAGGCATTAATTCACCTATGCACGTAGCACTGACCCAGAAAAATATTTCCAATAGTATTAAGCACCCAGATGATCTCAGGATAAGTGATCAATGGACAGTTAAGTATGTAGCACAACATAACCCAAAGAAAATGATCAACAGGAAAGATCACACACAAAAATTAACTGAGAAGAGGCCAAAGAGCTGCTTCCTCAACGTTCTGAAGTGTAACACCCAGTGATATCTATTTTGATATGAAGCCTCCAATCACACTTCACAGCATTGCAGATTAATAAAACAACTCCTTCTGTAAGTCTCTTAAAAGTCATTACTAAGTGATCTCAAGTGTTGTATAATGCTTGAAAAGTCCTTCTACCTTATATAAATTTAGGGATATTTATTTAAGCAGCATAACTGATGGAGCACAGCCCAGACAGGTACTGCCTTTTGCTAGAAAAAGCTATCCCAGAACTGAATCTGGACAATTTGACAGAAAAAGACTGCCTATCTTCTCCTGCTGCATTATTTAAATACTTCAGATATTTGGCCAAAACACAGAAGTGACACACTACAGAAACATTCACAGCTGCAGGAGCAATAAAACCACTGCCATATTTTTCATTAGACCATTTCTCGGAAGTGACGAGACGTCTAGAACCTGGTCACCTCTCTAACACAGCAATCCTGATAACAAAACAGAGCAAGTGGAGATGATGTTCTGGGGCTCTGGGAGCCTGGGCTTACCTGGCTCCACTTCATGCCATCCGCTGGACTGGCTGCCGCTGCCCGGAGAGCGCCCTTGGCTCGTGTAGAACGGCTCCTCACCAGGGCTGTCCATCTCATCCTCCACAGACTTGAGACGTTTTGTGGAGCTGGGAATGCAAAAATGCACAGTGAAGGCTGTGGAAGAGGAACTGAGGCACTGCTGTTGGGATGTGCTTGAGAGTAACTCAAGGCAGAACAGATTTAGGATGCTTTGGTGAGATACAAAATCAACCTTTCACAGGGCAAACCCCTTAACACAGTGTGACCAGAAGTTAATCTGACATTTAGGCTTTCACAGACCCAAAAGTAGGACATTTTTCAGAGCACGCAGAGGTCAATAAAAAGGCAAGAGTTTCATTTGCATTGTGTGATTATTGCAGTCTGAATGAACATGGTGATGACACACCAGCCTTATTTTCACCGCCAGATTTTTTCACGGCTAATTCTGTGAGCAAATTGTTTATCAGTTCAAACTTTTATTTTCAGTCTTTTCAATTAGCCCAGACTTCAGTCCCATAAGAAGAAACGCAGGCAAGTGAATGATGGAAGAATCCATTCTTGGTTCAGATGTTCACATTATCATACAATAAGAAGCATTTGACTCTGCAGCTGTGCCAGCAAGCACAGAAAGCCCCCAGTGGGTATCTCTGGCCAGTGTCAGCATTAAAGAATCCCCCTGTGACACATCACACTTCCCTCACCAGAGGCTCAGGACACAGAAGAGCCCTTTGAGTGGTCTCTGGTGGCCACTGGCTCCAGCAGTTCTGCAGGGAGAGGATCCCAGAGCCAAAGACACTCAGCTTGGCTCTGTTTTCCATAATGAGTTGTACAGACTGCGTGGGGACCTTACTGAGAATTTCTCTTCTAAGTACTTTTCCAAGGCTGGGCCAGCTCACTTTTTTATTTTTTCCTCCCCCCAAATCTGTATTCTATTAAGGCTTAAGGCATTCAAGAACAGGCTCCTCTGTGTAGGGGGAACACATTTAACAGACATAAAAATCTTTCACTGCAACTCCTATTGGTTTAGAGCTTGCAGCCTCCCCACCCGAAGCTCTGCACAGGTAGGAGTTGGCGGGTGTGCAAAACCAGTTGGTGAGAAACAGGAAGAATAAGTCTTATGGTATGTGTGGAATGCAGGTTTGGCCATTCCTTAATTTAGAGAATTGTTATGTGTCAATAGGGGAAATTGTGTGCATACAATATAATTACCGCCTGATAATTCTGCTGAGTCTGTGTATTTAAAGAATTTTTTTTTTTTCTGACTGGGAACAGCCTAATGAGAGGAAAACAAACATATTACCAAGTTATTAACTACCCATGCTGTTTATAATTAGCTCCTTATCAGTGGTAGCTATTTGCAGAAGAATAGAAGAGCAACAACTGAGCTCTTAAGTAACATTAATAACCTCACTTTTGCTTCAGGAGTCACCAGTAAATTCTACCTGAGAATGGTGCTAATGATGAGTGCTGTAGGCTACACAGTTTACAGGCAAGAAAGAAACAGCACAAAGTTTTTAATTGATGTGTAATGGGAATTGTAGTCACTGAGCTCCATAACATGCACGCTAAATGCAAGACAGAATGTTCTTCCAATCACTGCAAACTGCAAGAAGTCACTGCTAAGAGCCTCTCCTTAAAGATTATTATTTTTTAAATAAAAACAACAGCTTTATTCAAACTACAGAGATTTTTCACACGTGCACTTGCTCACTGCAAAGCTGGTGGCACTGCAGGCTGAGATAAAAATGTAAAAGAGCATTGGGCTGGAGTTAGACTTTCTTGTCATGTCTTTGAAATAAGTGATCTATTTTGGCTGTGGGGGAAAAAAATCAATCTGGTTCCTTAATAGTGTTCAAGACTACTCGAGTGACTGAGCTTGTTTATAAATCTAATCTCATGGATGATTAAAGTGAAAGGTAAAAAATAAAAAATATCCTTGTTTGATAGTTGGCATCTAAGTCAAAATCAAAATCAGATGGGGAAGTCATCTGCATTAGCAATTCAGTTTTCCAAAGGCTGAGTCACAAACTTCTAAATGCTTTATGAAAACTAAAGGCTTTATAAACCAAGGTCCTGAAACAGTGTTAGTCTCACAGGTAACACTTTTCACAATAAAGAATACATGTAAGTCTATCTTAAAACTTTCCTCTCATTATGCTCCAAATTCTCTTCTGCTACAAGCTGAAACTCAACAGGTCCAGTGGAACTTCTCCTGATAAACCAGGAGCTACACAAGTCCATGCAGCAGTTTTTCTTTGAGGCTCTTACTCACAAAAAGAACTTTACTGCAACCCAGCTGAACATTCAGCTCTGTGAATCTGAAACAGCTCCACATTGTGAGGCCCCCAAACAGCTTGTCAGAGAATGTAATGGTTACTTTCCCAGATGAGTAATGATGCTGGCCTGGGTTTCCAAGGAACATGGTAGTAGGCAGAGATTAAATTACCTGGTAGAGGATGTGCTAGGTAAAGACCTCCTCATTGCTCCTGGGCTCATGCTGTAGTATGAAGAACTTTCCAAATCTGAGAGGGAGAAATTAGGGCCTGTTCCTGCAGCTATCGGTGCTGGGGAAACAAAAGAGATTGCAGTCAGTAAGTCATGTGAATATGGCATGAATTGCACTTCAAAATCACTTTCTTCTTCCTCATGAGTGTGTTTGGTTTCACGATGGGAACAGGTGGGAAGTGAAAATTAGGAAATGCTAATGGTACCTGGCATTGCAATCAAGAAGATGGAAATTTTATCAAGAATACAATGTTCCATGACATAGAATCCCTCTTACATTCCTCCAAAGATATTATTATTATTTTTTAAAATTAAACAATTACGTCATGGCTTCCTCTAAGCGCTGCTTTTCTATTAATGTCATTCTCACATTTAATGAAACTTGGTGCTTTTAGGACCACGTTGTCTCTATTGGCATGGTTACAGATAGGCTGCATCATCACTTTAGAGTGCTTGGCAGGATCTGTGAGCAGCACAGGCAGGGAAATACACACCTCAGAACCTCTGGGGTACATGTGATGTACAGCCACGAGCACAGAGGTTAAAAAAGCAGAAGAGAAACTTGAGTTCTTTTCTGCCTAAGAGCATCTGAGCTTTCCTCTGGCCTCTCCTCCAGCTAAATCAGAGCTAGAGACAAATGACTCCCCAAAAGTTTTATCCAGCAGTGAGCTTCCACTCTTCACCTCATCACCTTATCCTGTACTGAAATTTTTATTGCATGCGAAATGAATCCCTGCAATTTCCCTGTCCTGGAGCTTTGGTTTCACATTAAACATCACAGATTCCTCCACACCCTGAAATCTGCAGGCACAAGCCATGAACTCCATGTGCTGTATTCTTCTGGGAGCAGGCAAGGAACAGAGCAGCTTAACGTTGCAGTCAGCAGAGAATGGATTTCGTGCCCAAACACCACTAATACAGCAAATGGTACCATGTCCACTGTGGCTGTTCCAGTGCTATTTACAGGACAATACAACTTCGGGGCTGACAATTACAGATCATGATTTTTCTCTCACATTTCAGAGCCATCTGAAAAAAAGGACGTCCTGCACAATGAAATGCACCAGCTTGGCCTGGGCTGTATTGTCTGAGAGCCCTGATTCACAGCCACAAAGGCGAAGCAGTCTCAGTGCCACACAGGGATGCTGAGCCAAGTTTAATCTTTGGTCTGAGAATCTGGCCCATTTTCAAACATGAAAAAATCTTTCAGTCCAGCGGGGAAGGAGTGAGGAAATGAAGACAGGATAGCTCCTATCACCCAGCTAACATGTCTGGGCTGGGAGTGCTGCCACTGACTGTAACAGGGCCAGTATTTCACCCCAAGTCTTAAGGAGCTCACAATGTCAGATTTGACAGAGGAATAATGTAGCTTTGCAGCTGCCTCATCATCCCCACAAGACAATTAGTTGTTGTTTGGCAAGGATCTTTTAAGAACGTCATTGAGACAGAAAGGGAACAGCCTGGATATCCATGGACTTCTAAAAGCTGGGGACGGAAAATGCACAACGCCATTAAAACTTGAGAAAATCTGGAATGATCGTTAAAAGGAATTAAGTTGGGAAGTAATTTATGACAAGAACACTCAAATCCTTTGTTATCTTCTCTTAACTATCATATGCTTCCTGCACGCTGGGTATAAGAGAGGGTGTGTTAACAGAGGGAAAGAAAAATTAAGCACAGTAAAATTAACTGGTTTTATCAATTTGTGCTTTCTGCAACAGTTTCCTGACAGCAGCTACAAGAGGCTGTAAAACTGATGAATTTGCATGGAAAAAGAAACCGGTGTAAGTAATTTGTGTAAAAGGTAACAGGGACATGGACTGCTATAATTCAGACACCCTGCAGATAGCAGGCTGCTGCAGTGTGTGCAGTTATGGGTTAGAAAAATGACCACACTGCAGTCAGTCTGACTTGAATGGAAATCAATCATAAAGGTACTCTCTGCAGCATCTACTCCACAGTTTTCAGCAACTTCCTTGCCAAACAGATTTGTGCTCTGCAAACCCTTTCCTGAGCAATTCCTCTGCACCCTCTGCCTCCCAAAGCCCAACTTACAAGTTAAGCACACAGTTTCCCAAACAGGAACATAAAAAGGCAAGCACTAAATTAAAGAACCGTTTCTTTCTGAGGCACAGTGAATCTCCTGGGCATTGCCAGATTTATGAAACAGTTTTATTCCAAGGAGATAAGGAAGAAAAACTGGTATGTAGGTAATTCTTCCCTTCTTTCTTCCCCCCTGCTGTGTTTATTGCCCTTTCCCCAAATCCTGGATATTTCTTGAGTTGGCCTTATAGGAAACAGGAATGTGGGTCCAGAGCAGGGGTAGGGTGGGAACCAAGTGTTGCTGATCCTGTGTAAACTCAGTGCAAAGCAGAAAGGGCTGAGCCCACAGGGGTTGCTGCCTGGGTATCAAACACGAAGGATGCTCTGCTGGCCAAAACCACCTCACCACACTCAAATGCCACTTTGAAACCAGAGGGTTAAAGAAAAAAGTCAATTTTAATGGACCCCAGCAGAGGTTAAAGTGCCTGGCTGGGCTGTGGGGGCCAGTACTTGAACCCTGAGGCAGTCCTTGCACAGAAGCCACCACCCTGCCACCACCAGCTCAAGGTCTCTGGCCCCAGAAGTTCTGTGGCAAAGGTTGCACAGGGCTGAACTGTTCCAAAATCCCTTCTCCTGCCTTCCTGACAGGGTCTATCTTCCACTAAAGCCTGTTTTTGCTGTTTTGCAGTTATTCCATTTACTGCCATAAATGATGGAGGTGTGGCTGCCTCATCCCTGAAGTGTCCAAGGCCAGGCTGGATGGGGCTTGGAGCAACCTGGGATAGAGGAGCTGGAATGAGATGAGCTTTAAGATCCCTTCCAACCCAAACCACTCTGTGATTCTGATTCCCAGCACAGGCAGCATCTCTGCAGAGTATGCAAAGGGACCAAAGTGATGCAAACTGTGGCAGAACTCTGTCTAAATTTAAAAACTCTGTCTAAACTAAAAAACTCTGTCTAAACAAAAAAGCTTAGTCGAACCTAAACCTGTTCATTGCAGCATTTGACAATCCACCACACAACTTCCCTACCCCTGTCCCTACAATCCTGGGAACACTTTCCAGCCCCACATGGAGCAGCGTGGTGGGAGCTGCAGCCTCACAAACTCCAGACAACATCAAAACCACACCATTTCCCCTGTAAGGAATGCTCTGCAGCAGAGTGACCTCCTGACAGCTCAGGAACATCCCCCAAATAGGAAAGAATGTCAGAAACTGCAACTGAGTGTCAAAGTAAAAATCGCATTGAGGTGCCACCTGACCCAGGGCTGGAAGGAGGTGAGAGGGAAGGATCCCTCTTGCCCTACACCCAGCCTGGAGCCCCCATTTCTGCTGCTGGCATCACAAAAAATCCCTGTGCAGCTGGGACACACTCAGAGGGCCAGGTGGAGCTGGTTTGCCAAAGAGGAGGAGGAGGAGGAGGAAGGTGGGTGCCTCTGCCTGACACTTCTCTACTCCTGGGATGCAGGGCAGCATCACCCTGCTCCCAGCCTGCTCCCTTCCAGCTCAGCTCCTCACCCGAAATGTCAAGAAAAATAATAGAGAAATTAAGAAAAAGCCCTCTGACTTAACCCAATTGCAATATTTATTTTGAAAAAAATTACTGAATTACAGAACAGGAAACCCACTAAATAAAACCAGCCAGGCTGGCATTTGTCTCCCTTGGAATACGGCACTTTCTTCAAGCCACGTTAATATTTAGACTCTTATTTTTCTCCCCATTTGTATGTATTTATTTTTACAGAGAGGGGCTGGGATGTGACTAAGATCATTACACGTGTAACACTGCAGTGAAGTGATAATGCGTTTAAGGTTAAATGGGAGAAACATGACATTTGACTAATAAACTTTTTCCTGTGTTGTGACTCCATAAACAAAGGGAAACACACTGTGCTGCTGCTGCTGCTGGGAGGAAAGGGGAGCTGGGTGCGTTTTTTTTTTTTTTTGCAAGGCCTTTGTTTCCTCCACACTGTATCACTAGATTCAAAGAGTTTTCGTCGAATACAACAGATATGAAATGTGTGATGTTCATTTTAAAATTACAAGTACAGCCTGCTATTGACCATCTAATTATGCTGAGTTCCATTTATAAACATAGCTAACCACTAAGTTTATAGAGACTTTTTGTGCTGCTTTAATAGGATATTGATCGAGAGCAAGGTTTGAGTGGACTGCCATTGAATTGTGTAATGGCATACAAAAGGCAAGGTCACGGCAACTGTTCACTCTATGCCTGCAGTCTATTTTTTATTATAATCTTTTTTTTTTTTTCTCCCTCTCATACCCAAGCCCACACAGAGAGTTTTGGATAGCAAGGCTTTGCTAAGGAATATAGAGTATCTTTTTAAATGTTAATTTTCATGCTGCTGACTTTAACTGCCTTCACTACTGTAGTGCTTAGTATAGCAGAAAGCACAGGGGCTGCAGCTCAGACAGGGCAGGTTCATCCCACCCTGGCTCTGTGAGGAGCAGGAGAGCCTCTCCTGGACTACAAAAAGGCATCCACTGCCCAGCCCAGCCCAGCCCCTCCAAAAAAGCCAGGACACTCCACACATTGCCACAGGATGTGCTGGGATTCATTTTCCCTGCAGTCTGTTTGGGCTGGACAAGAGGCACGAGGAGGCTACACTTCCTCAGTGCTGGCAAACCCTCTCCATCCCCATGGCAAGGATGCTTCAGCCCCTGCCTGCACCCCCAAAGCTCCATCCCCAAGGCTGCCACCTCAGTGTGGCAGCATCCCCAGCTTCCCAAAACTCCCTGCCCACAGAAGCACTGCCTGCCCGTGGAGTTAGTCTGAGTGTTTCAGGGATAATTAGCTGGGCCATTTCCGTGTGTGCACAGGAGCAATTCTGTGTGCCTGTGGTGCCACAGGCTCAACAGGAGGACTGGAAGTCCCCCCACTGCTCCTCACTGCACACAGCACACGTTGAACCCAACGTGTGGCATTTTCAGGCCAGGGTGCAGTCAGAATTCCCTTGTTTATCAGCACGAAGAATGATGTCATTTTGACAAATAACACACCACCAAACAAATATGTTTGATTTGGCTCTCGCCAACGTTCATAAATCCTAAATCTTTCTTCACATCCTGGGCAGTGCAGTTTATCTGGCTGCCTGAGTGACCTCCGAGGGAGGAGATCTTCCCAGCAGCTCTCCCTGCACCAGAGCACATGGTGCAGACTCAAAGCCAAGAGGGGAATGCATTCCCCGAGCCTTTCCCCCTGCTCCAGCCTGCCACGACCTCCCAGCCCTTGCCAAGGGAAGGGGGCACTTGTCACCAGAGCCACCTTCTGCAAAGGGTCTCCTCCAGTGTCCTGAGATAGCTGCTCACAGCCTGTGGAATATTTTCCTAACAAGGGGAGAAAAGGAGGAGGTTTCTCTTGGCCAACAGCTGGCTGTCAGTTCCCAAACCCGTCCATCCCCGACGCTTCTGCCTCTGAGCCTTTTGTTGTCAGCACAGACCTCTCCAGAGAGGGAAGAATGAAGCCTCTGTTATCTGCAAGGGTCTCCCCAGTATCTGGGGTGACAGACAACACTTGGAGAGGAGCTCACACCCTCTGCCTGCTAATAATGGAGGAGAACTGACAGCATGAGCTGCAACACCCACATCAGATGGGCTGGAGAGGAGTCTTTGTTTTTTCAGATGCACATCTATGATCTCTTTTCTCTGTTTTACTAGGCTCTGCAAGGCTCAGCAGCTGGGCAGCATTTCAGAAGAAAATCTGCATCTACAGGACTGAAGAAAGCAAGTTTCTGTTACCAGCAGAGTCTAGACTTGTTCAATAGCTCACAGAAAGTGTGATGATCAGCACTGATAGGCAAGACAGATAACAGTAACAGCTGACCTTTCACTTGATTAATTCATTCCCCAAATTTGCATGACGGAAACAACTGCCTCTTACTTGAGACTCCTCGTCAGGTGGACCTCTGGGAACTTCACTAAATAAACCTGGCACATAATTGCTACCCACAATATTTTGTGAGATTAATTTTAGATAACAGCTGCCACGGACCAGTTAAAATTGGGGGGAATCACTTATTTCTATCATTATATTGCCAAAAGCAAGCGCAGAAAGAAAAATAACAGTGGGCATACATGGGGGTGAACTTTTTGGAAAGAGGACTGGTCTCAAATCAGGACACAGGAACAGGCAGACAACCCAGAGAGGGTTATATTAACTTTAAAAGACCTTGCCTACCAATTTAGGCAAATATGCAGCAATTACCTTGCTGCTCTGTTATGTTAAACAATTCTTTGAATATGAGCATGTGAATTAATGCTGAGTTTTCTGGGAATATGCTGTAGACTTGACACTAAACATATCCTACTGGGTACCCAGGGCATGTCAGGCTGTGGGCTTCTCAGACCTCATAAAGTAAACAAGGTTAAGGCTGGTCAGTACATGTCTGGGGCATCTCCAAGGAAAATCCAGGGTGCTATCAAAAGCAGTGTAGCTAAATCAGTTGCTGGCACTCTTCCCTCTGAGTCAGTTCTGAAGTGATATCCCGATATGCTTTGGGGACACTATTTTTGGTAGAGGTGCTGGCTTGTAGACAGGATATAAAACTGAGGTCTTGACCTCCCAGGATTATTAAAAGAGCCCATGAAAAAACAGTGCAAACCCCCGTGTCTGGAACAGATAAAAGCTGAATCTTCATATTTTTCCCACCAACACCGTCTTTCTTATTTCTAATGAAGTCCATGCTCTTCCTGCGTGCAGGTGCCCCATCCTTGAAGGTGGTGCACGTCAACTGCAAGCAGAGGGAACATCTCAGACACAGCTCATAATTTGCAAAACATGCTGAGTGCTAGGATTTCTGATACCCAGTGTTTCAGTTTAGTTACAATAAAATATCAGGGAAAATTAATAAGCCTGAAACACGATGCTCTCGAGGTCAGTGCCAAGCTCTGGGGGAGGCTGGGAAGGCTCCAGCCAGGAGTGGGGCACTTTCCTAGGAAAAGTGCACACATGGAGCACGGCTGACAGAGTCCAGAGGCAGCTCTGGAGTGCAGGGCTCCTCCAGCCCAGATAAGATTGTGGTGAAGTGGGATGCCTTGCAGAGGGGGAGGACAAATCCTTCGGGCTTCAAAAGCCCCCGCGCTGTCACACTGAAATGAAGTGACATAACATGGACACGCTGAAATCCTGGTGACAACCTGGGTTTGTCCAGCCTGGCTGCAGGTACCAGCCAGTCTGTGCTCCAGTTACATGCCAAAGGCTCTGCTTAAGCACTCCAGCAAGTGAGCTGATTCACAAATGTGCTGAGCACTCAGCAGCTCCTCTTGACTTCTGAGTCCTCTTAACTTTGCCCTTCTCTCAAAATTCCCACCAGCTGTCAGGGAGGGAAGCTCAGGAGAAATGTTTTCTTCAGCATTTTTCTCTCTGCCCCTCTCCAGGGCATACAGCTCTCATATATCTCCCACTTGCCATGCTTCCCTTGTACCATCCTATTTTTAATGTAAAGCCAATTTACTAGCTAGTGTCTTTCCAAAGGAGGAAATAAACCAGGGAAATCCTCTGAGAAACTCTGTGTTCTGACTCAAAACCACAGATTTTCTGCTAGATTTGTGCCAGTTAGATTCCAGCCCCCGAATGACTTAAATTTCATGCCTAGAGCCAGTACACAAATAAATATTTCTGCTATCTAAGAGAAGAACCATTTTTATCATTTAAAGAGATTGGTTGCACACTCTAAGGTTTTAAAGGAGCACAGAACTGAGGGTTTCACCTGGAGCAGTGATTGGTGACAATGTGATGTTATCCCACAGCTCCACTCTAGCTGGAGAGAAGATCACAGAATGGTTTGGATTGGATTTGACCTTAAAGCTCATCCAGTCCCATCTCCTGCCATGGGCAGGGACACCTTCCATTATCCCAGGTTGCTCCAACCTGGCCTTGGATGCTTCCAGGGATGAGGCAGCCAAAGCTTCTCTGTTCCAGGGCCTCACCACCCTCACAGGGAAGAATTTTTCAGATTCCTACTAAAGGACTTGTTCCTACAGGCCTGGCTTAGCAGCAGTGTCTCTGCAAGACCCTGTCCCTACTCTTCCCTTGGACTATCTGTATTATCCATAGCAAAATACAATCAATGCACCTTTGATCAATGGAACAGGGTGGTGGCAGGTACTCTTAATTCAGTGTTGTTAGTGAGTATTGACAAGGCTGTAATGATCATGCTGCAGTGTGTCACTCATGCTGGGGGCATTAGCATTTGTTAAAGGTCAAAACCCAAATCCTTCCAGGAGACAGAATTCCATACAGTTAATGGAAAACGTGGGCCTGGGGAAGTCAGGATGTATGAGATTATCAGGGCTGAAGTTGGCACAGTTGCTGGAATTATTAATGACTTCAGCAACTTGCAGGTGTACAAACCCCAAATTCAGAGAATATCCTGAGTTGGAAGGAACCCACATAGATCATCAGAATCCAACTCCTGGCCCTGCACTGGGGCAGCCCCAAGAACCACAAACACTGACATGTACTCAGGGCATGGATGAACACAGTCTGTAGAAACAGCATCAGAAAATGTCAGGCTTATGTGCACAGATCAGGTAATTTCCAGAGGTCTTGTTACAACACAGCCCTTGGATACTCCAAGGGATCCACGGGAAGCTGATTTCTGTATGTATTTGTCTGCACTCTGCCCGTTTTCAGCTGGGTACCAGACAAGCTTATCAACTTGCACATGCAAGTTTGCAGAATCGAATAATTTATCAGCTTACTTTAAATTTCTGCTGGTTTCTTTTCACTCATTAAAAGAAGTGGCACATAAATGCTGTCCACTGGCAAGAAGAGGAGAGAAGAGAGTCCTGATTTTCAAGATGCTGTTTCTGAATTGAGGAAGGGAACAATAAGAATCAAAAGAAAAAAAGAAAAACAAACAAAAACCCTTGGATTGCAGAAACCACATAAACCGGCCACAAAATGATACTTACTTTGTGAGACTCTTACTAGCTCAGTCACACTGAAAACACCTGATGTGACAAAACTGTCCTGGAAGCCCAAATGTCCTGCAAAACAAACAGAGTGAGAGAACTGCGATTAGCTTCAAGCATTTAATGACAGTATTCTCAAATACTTTACTTTCATTTAGACTTAAAATGTGACATCTAATTTCCCACTTAGCAGTAATTATTGTTTATGTAGGTGGGTAACCAGTCATACAGCTATGTAGGCTGCTTTGTGGTTTCTATCTAGAGGTTAGGAAAGCTAACATGACACATCAGCAGGGAGATTTTTACATGTTAAAGCATCTCAACAGGAAATCTGAAACAAAAGAGGACTATTTTAATAAACGGTTACCTTGGATGACCCCTAATGACTTCACAACTGAAATGAAAATACTGTACCTAGGAAACAGACAGGACAGCTAAGTTCCATAATCGTTTTAAACATTATTCTCTAAAGAAACATCTGATCAGGATTATCTACCCATTCATTCAAACAAAACAAGATTTAAAGACGTATTCTTCATTTTTCTAAGGTTACACTAGGGGGATCTTGAAAGAGCAGATGGTTAAAAAAATTTAAATTAGGGCCTTTTCAACAACAACAACAAAAGAATTCTAACATTTAAACTAAGTTTAGAAAATAAAAATACATCTCTGCATAAGAAAAGTAATAACTTTGAGCTTTGGACTGTCTGTAGGAACCAGGGCGGGCGCATCCACGCTCGCCTCCATTGAGCAAGGAATGCCTCTACACTCGGTATCAAAATGTGATGGCACTTTACATAACAGCATTTTCCTTCGTCCCTGCAAACATGCCTACCACCAAATGTTCATTTAATTTTCACGGGTATGCTCAGTGACAAAGGAGCAGCCCGGGCTGCAGCCCAGTGCGGGATCCGGCAGCTCGGGCGGGACAGAGCCGGACTTCAATTAAAAGGAAGGGGTGCACTGGGTTGGCCAGGCTGACCTCCTGCTTTGGAAATCAGGGTCACAGGAGAAATCGCAGGATAAAGGGATTATTAAAAGAACTGTAAAGTCCTGCTTGCCCACAGGATAAGTGGCATACCTTTTTAGGTTGTCCTACTTAGAGTCACTGATTCCGGCGCACGCACACATTTATTATTGAATGTTTTGCAGGGGCACCATCTGCTCCGTCGTTAATTGTTTGTCAGGCTCAGTAAGATCTCCCTGCATTCCACATATCCCCCTGCACCCCACGCTCATCCCGGGAATACCTGTGCACCTTCCTCTAATGACCAGAGCAACAGGACCAATGCCAGCTGCACATTTGTGCTCCTGGCTTTCTTTTGGGGTTAAAACAAGCCCAGCATATCCCACTGCCATTTCTACCTGTGGAGTGGGATGCAAGAGGAATACATCTGTGCAGGTCTACAGAGGTTGGAATGTCAGGCAACGTGTCAGGGAAAGGTTTGGGAGAGATCTGGAGGTTCACCTCCAGCCAAGATCTGATGGATTTCTGCTCCTACACAGAAGAAGTTCCCTGTTTCTGCGAGGAGCCCACGGTGCCAGATGAACGCAGTCTCTGAGCTAACAGACTCCAGACAAGTTTCTGCATCAGGCATGTTTTTATACTCCAGCAATAATGATGAGTTTTCAAACTGTGTATATGTATATCTTTGGGCATCCTTGTGTATGTGTGTATACATATGTATTATGTACACAAACATATAAATATACACAAATCTGTCATGCTCCAGCTGTAGATAAATGTACTATAAAATATTGAAATTGATGCTGAAATTCAACACAAACAAATTCCTCAATCTGCAAACAAGGTTTTTATTTACAACAAGAGAATAAATTTTTCTCTACTTCAAATGAAAAAAAATGTTCTTACAAGCTTTTATTTTTCCTTATTTTCAATTTAGAAATAGCTCCTAGATAGCTGTAAGTGCTTTTGACTGATCTGCTTTGTATTTTCCCACAATAAAGGTGATGACTACCTCATTCTGCTTTTTAGAAACGCTTGCTGCCCATACACAACGTTTGCTCATCGCCGATTTCCCGAGTATTTTTAATATGAAGATCTACTTTTCATATGCTGCAGCAGACCTGCCTATTGAATTAAATGATCTGTGAATTAAAAATAATTCTCTTAGGTCTTCACTGAAACCACTCATGTGCCTAAAATTAAGCATATGCTTAAGTGCCTTGCTGGATCAGGGCCAGGACGCTTACAACTCCGCAGAGCCCTTCGGAGGGAAGCCAGTCCATGCTATGTAACTTCTCACACTGTGCTCATCATGGCAGCATCTGAGCAACTTCCAGAAGTGCATCCAGCAATGCCACGAACATCTGCCACGTGTTGTTTTTTACTGCAGAGCACCACGCTGCCTCTGCTCTGGTGTCCACTCCCACCTGCATATCCCAGGCAGGTTCCTGCCGCACGGGGAGTGAAGGTGAAATTTAAATATGGAAGGAAAAACAAAAAACACCCCTGAATCACAGCCCCAGTGGGAGATTTGGCTGATTTTTAAAGGGAAAGTCTAGAGCTCTTTGTAATCATCCAGTAAAAATGTGATTGCGGCAAGGCAAACCATGCTACTTTAACATGTCACACACAGGTGAAACCAGAAATGAAAGTGCCATTTAAAGTACATTCTAATTCTCAGGGCATGAGAGAAGATGAATAAGTTATCCTGGGCGTGCTGGCTTCAATATTCCTATCTTGGGTACACTTGAAATGTCCACTTACTCCTGCAGGAACATTCCTTGTGGGAGTACATGTAACAGTAATCATTAAACAACAGCACGCAAAGAGAGTGGTTAGATTTTCATCCTTCAATACCGAAAATAAACAATTTCACAAATGAAAGGTGAATTTCACAACTCTCCAATCTGACATTTACTTACAAACATTAGGAAATCGGGGGCTTGTCTCACCAATCATTAATAATACCTTATGATACCCACAAAAGCCATGCCCTTGGCTTAGAGCTGGATCATGAAGGTATTTCGAGGTACAGTCGGTCTGTGAATTTGCAGTAGAACCTCATGGAATTTTAAAAGTTTGCCTGGGTGACTCAGACTGCAAAATCCAGGCCTAAGACTCTCATTTTTGCTGAGCTGGCATAACAGTGAGAGAAGAAAACAAGTGAAATAGTACAAAGAACCTACATGTGCAAAAGAATTACTGAGGAACAGCAGCACTGACAAAAGATGTGAAGCTAACATTTTAAACTGGGGTCAAAATGCAAAAAAGGGATCAATTTGACCAATCCACTTAATTCTGAATGAGAAGACAAATAGGTAAAGTCAAGCAATTACATATGCAGATGTTAGCATTAACGAGCTCCTGTACTGAAAAGATGATTAAACATCCTGAAAGCTCCCAAGATCTACTTTTCATAGGGCACTTTACTGAAATACTTGCACTGTGATAATTTTGCTCAATATCCAAGAGACAGGACTTTGAAACTGCTGTGTATGACAGGTTATGTCTGCAGCTTTGTGCAACAATCACAGTTTGGTAGTAAAGCAGGTGCTCAAAATGAACCTTGCAGGGTTCATTCACTGAAATTTTGGGTACAAATTAAGGCTCGTGGCTGGCCAGGGCAGGCCCTGACTCAGCAAAGCTGCTGGATCACATGCTTCATTTCCATCCCACGTCTGACTTAAGCACGTGCTCACTGCCCTGCCAGACAAAGATGGGCTGACAACCTTCAGGAGGAATTAAAATGAACGGGCGGATCATTCCTTCAGGCAAGTCTAGGGCCAGGTAGGACTTAGCTCATCACCTAAGATCTCACTTTGGCCCACAAGGATGATCACCTCTCCCTTAAGGGGGGAAAACCCAGCCTAATAAGATGAAATTGAATAAAGCAGATGAGGACAGTAACTAATAAATCATTGTGCACAACACCACAATGTAATCGTACCAGGGACCACATGGAAAACATCTTTCCATAACTTGATGGCTGCTTTAATTGGGGGAGAAAATTTGCAATTTCATTTACATATTATTCTTTTGGATCCCAGCAAAGAAGCCAGAAGAAAAGGCTTCAATTGCTGGAGCCTAATTCTGATCTCTCTCAAAGAAGTTTTAAACAAATCTTTCTACACTGATCAAACAGAGTTTCACCTCATTTTCTCCTAATTTACACTGGCAGAGGAGAAATCAGGATTAGGACTTGTTGTCTAGTGCTATTTGTTTTGAATTATTAAGCAAACATTCCTATTTCAATGAGTAAACGTGTACAAAGGCAACTAACCTTCGTCCTAAAATCGAGTTTACAGGGAGAGTATTGTCTGCTTTCCCAATTAATGCAGTAAAAAGGAGTCTCAGACGTTGAGCTACCAATCAAGAGCTTGTGTTGTAGCTTGAGAAAATCATGACTGATGCAATTACTTTTATGTAGAAAGTCTGATTATAGTCTATAGGTTAAAGTTCATCGGGTTATTGTTCCTTAATTGAATATCTGAAGATGTTTTCAAGGTGCTCAAGGTATTATTGTTATTTAATTAGCAGGCTTCCTTGTGTAATCCAACAGTATTATTTTTTGCTGTAAAATAGTTAGATTGCACCACAAATATAGAAGGCATTTTCTAAACAGACATACAGCTGGTTTCCTGAAAGCCAAGCTTAAATGAAACTGGGAGAGAGTTACTCCTTTGAAGATGAAGAAGTCCAAATCCAGTTATTTTTTTTTCCCACTACAATCTGAGGCACAATGTATTAAGCTTCAGAGAACAGCTTTTTGGGAGACTTTGATTCCTTTCCAGTGTTTTGAAATTACACAAGCCCCCCAAACTAGCACTGAACCCATTTATAAAGCTTTTTTCATGTTCAGCATCTCACTATACATAGCCATCTTAAAACCTTAAAATAGTAATAATCAATTAGGGTCTCAAGCCTATTATCTTCACCAAATGCCTGATTAAAAGAAAAGCCCTCTCTGCTCGAAGTGCAACTTGATTCCTTTTGGTTTTATCCTCTATCTAGATAATCCCATGTTTCACAAACAATGCGGAGCAATAATGTGGATGAGGAAATTAATGTCTGTATCACACAGCACACGCAGGCCTGGAGAGAGGGGATGTTATCAGAGGGAACCCGGCTCACCCTGAGGACTCCCAAAAGATTAGCTGCTCTGCCTGAGCAGGATGGGGGTGATGGAGCTGCTCCTAATCTGCATTCTCCAGCAAAAAAAGGGAAGGACTGAACATGCGTGCTTCAGTCAAGACCTTCATGACATTTACACTCTGCTTAATTGGAAGGTGAGTTTATCAAGGCTGGGCTGACCCAGCTGAGAACAAGCTCAGCTCTACCCCATGCTGCAAATACAAAGCAAGATCCATGGGGCTGAGCCGAGTACCTAAAAAAACTAACTCTGAATTTAAAAAAAAAATAATTAAAAAAGGAGATTGAAGAGATCATCTATGCCAGCCACAATATTCTGTCCAAGGGAATATCTGTGCCATTCTGATGGCAGACAGCACCAGGCTGGGATACTGCATGTAGCAACAATAAAATCTACATTAACCAGCAGCCCCCAAATACTGATCACCAGAGCTGCCACAGTGGCCTTATTTTAACTGCTTTGTACAAAATGCATTCCTCAGATTTGTAAATGATAAACCCTCAATGGTAAATTAGATCACATTTTTAATTCATGGGCGTTTTATAGAAGAGTTAAGCAAGACATTACACATTAAAGGTGATACAGAAACCTCTCTCATTCCCTGACAAATGCTCCCACTCCTATTTCGGCCCGCTATTTCCAATATAATTTTAATGCCACAGCAATAGCTCACCTTGGAGAAATTGCACATTTTCTTATGAAATAACTGCAGGGCCACATGTCACAGATGCTGTTATTTTCCCTGACTCGCTACCTGCCTTTGGCTGAGGTTTTAAGAAGCACCAGAACTTTCTTTGTGGCCCATAGCAGGATGGATTAGACCGTCCAGGGCATGCCGTGTCAGTACAATAGAGGAACACTTTTAAGACTTTAAAGTCATGTAATACAATTCTAGGCTGGATCTTTCTTGTTAAAAAAAGTAGAATGGGAGTGATTGAAAGAGAAAAGGGCCAATATTTGACAACAGAAATCAGCATAACCTCCTAACAGCGGCAGTCATGGATGACTGCCCTTTGACCCGGGGAGATTATGTGGGATTTCAATGACAACAGCTGGAAGTGAGCATGTGAGAATAGAGAACACAGATCTGAGGCCTCCTACAAAAGACTGCACAATCCCTGCCCAGATCTGAGTGTTGATTAGAAATTGTTTCCTGGTCCTGGCTTAATAGACTGTGATAATGAAAGTTTTGTTAACCCTTCACAATATGCAAAACCACTGGTAAATGATTTGCCTTTTTGGGTTTTAGCTAAAAAGTCTGGATCCAGCAGACAGTGAAATTGTCTGTCTAAAAGTGCTCCTTTCTGTGGGTACCCAGAGCTCAGGTTCAGCTCCTTTTCCATATGGTTTGTGGCCACTGGGACTCAACCTCTGCTGGAGGTGGCTTGGAAGAAGGAGTCTCACCCTTCCTAAAGGAATCCACCTGAGCAGGGATCCTCCAGCGGTGAATCAGAACACAAATCTATGTGTAACACACCTCTCCCTGTGAGTTACCTTCCTACTCATGGCACTTTAGAATCTCTAATGAGATCAATGCCTAATTATTCCTTCAAAATTTGTCAGATCGAGCTTCAGAGTCTGGGTTGCAAATGAATAAACGTGGACCAGAGCAAAAGTGGCATCAGGTGTGTCACCAACAGCCTGATCCTGCACGGATCCACTGCAGCCTTAGCTCTTAGGAGATTCAAGTCATTTTATATTTAAGTGCAGAGATAGTGGAATTAATGGAAACTTATTACCGTTAACGAAGCGATTACAGATTGCAATCAATCATGTCAGGTTTTGTCCAAGTGGTGGCACACGGATAGTTCCTTTCTCTTGAAGACAAAGGTCTTCTTGAAACATTGAAAGCATTTCAATTCACATTAAAGACCTTGTGTAATGGAAACCATTCCAAGATCTAAGATGTCTGGTGTGGTTTTTAATTTCTGATGACTCCTAACATCATTGGGTACTTTTCAGTACTCGTGTGTGTGAGAAATCAGTTAAATACAGCTTCTTGATATAATGATAAAAATTTAGAATCTCCCCGTCTACCATAAACCAAACTCGATAAAAAAAATCTGCATTAATACCGATATGGGCCTATAGCTTGAAAAACAACAGATGTCTTAAATTACCATATTTCTGTTTCAGGTCCTCCATCCAAAAATCAAATATTAAAGAAAAGAAGAAAAAAATCATTATAAATGGTCATACTCATTTGGCAGCTTATAAAATAATGTGCCTCCTCAAAAGCGTTTCAAAGTAAATGAGATGAAATCTACCTTGGGATAATAATTCTGGAATATTTATAGCATCCAACAATAAAAAGAGTAATAAAAAGAAAATCCTGCCTCCCTGAAAATAATAATATGAAGGAGTTATTTATCTTCATATTTTCATATCAACCCTGGTTACAAGAGCAGTGACAGCTGCGATCTCCAAGGTCTGTGGTGATATTGCCAGTGAGTCATTGTCCAAATGGAGCTTCCAGGGAAAGCTGGCAGCATGTGCTGCTGCAGGGTGCTCCCTGGGCACCCACCAGCAGGCACCCACCCACCCCATGGCAAACAGGGCCACTGGAGGGGCAGACCCAGAAGGGGATTTTGCCATCCCTGCCCATCTCCCCTTCAAAGGCATCTGTAAAATAATGTCCCAGTCATAAGCTCGGCATAGCACTAAGCTCAGGACCCCCCAGACAGCTGGAAAACATCCTAAAGATAATAAAACAAGGATCATAGGTCTATCCATTGGCCATTTTTTGATGTCAGCACCTTATTTCATGTGGAGCCTGAAAACCTGGCTATGTACGAGCCGTTTGCCTGCGGCCGATCGCGCACGCTCCATCAGCTGCCCTCGCTCCTCTCTCCATCACCTTGTCCTTGCTCCTCTCACTCCTCACCAAGTATCAACTGGTGTTTTGCCTCCTGAATCTGCCCACTGGTTTGGAGGAAGCTGCTGGCAGGAGGAAGGAGCCCGTGGCGGGGCTCTGTGCCGTAGCCGCGTTCCGGTCCACACGTCGCCGGAGCGTGCCTTGGAACACACAGAGTCTACTTGGGTTTACACTGCTCCAAATCAGAATTTAGCTACAGTATTAATGCCATAAATATTATTGTTCATGCTGTGTGAAGAACATCAGTGTGGAAATAAATGTAAGGATATTTAAAAACTGGTGTGGAATACTTAGGTATTCAGACTAATCACGGGCTGAAATAAGCACATTTGTTTCAAATCCTGTTTATAGCACTGCAGCCCCTCCCTCCTTTAAATCTTCCTCTTAACCATAGTGATGTTTATTGAATACCTGTCATTTCTCCAGCAGCATGTGCCAACAGCGGCTCACCAGTGCCAGGCTGCATGAAAACCCTTCTGTCTCCTATTCTCCAAGGGGCTCCCTTAGATCAACCACTACCATACCCAATATACTGAAACCCATAAATTTGCAGATACTGTAGTCAAAATTCTTAACAGGAAAGTGCACCCATTTTGCCCAGTGTAGCATACTGAAATATCACATGGTGAGAAGCATTTCTCACCATGTGTAAACTGTCAATTTGATTTGAAATTAAAATTTTTGATTAACATGAGCATTTCTGAGCCTCCCGCTGGCAGCAGCCCTATTGCTGAAAAGTGACATGATTTGTGACACACATGCTGTACAGAAGCCCCATGCCAGCAATTGTTAAAACCATTTTCATTCTGCTTTAATACGGTATGACACTCAGGAAAATAATTTTAATATTTAGGAGAAAGAGGGTAAAGGCTTAAGGGCTGAAGTCCTTTATGGGTGTAAAGCGGGATTAGAGCAGCACGGAAAATCAGCACGGAGGTCTCCCCATCTCACAAGTCATGTCTCTTTTCAGCAATAGGAACCATCTGCAGGAGGCTAAGAAAGGTCCATGCCGAAGCACAAAGCCTTCTTTTAAATCCAGTTGATATTTCAAACACAGCATGAGGTACTTTCCACCTATGAATGCCGAGATGCTTGTGCACAGTGAAATGCCTGCAACTCCAATAATTAAACCCTCTCGGATGGGAGGCAGGATTTTCTGGTTTCCACAGCAGTCTGTTATTTTTCCATGTTTATCATTTTCCTGGAGATACCAGTGGTCACTGGAGATGTTAACATTTATATGGCGAATTACTTACGAAAGAGGAAAGTTTTGTGACTACTGAGACTTTTTAAGGCTGGGAATCTACCTCTTCACCAGGCTGCTGGGAAGATTTTTGTTAGTTTAAACAGCTACCAAGTGAGCACAAGAAGCAGGACAGATTTTAAGGCTCTCATGTAGGCACACAGGAGACAAAAGTTCAGAGGGGATTTTTACAAACGTAAGCCTGTGTCACTGCTGCAAGCTGCTGACTCAACTGTGTCACCTGCGTGTTTCTCAGAGTGGATCATTTCTTTTCCAGTAACATCATGTTCTGAGGAAGTTTATCATGAAACAAGTATCACGAACAGTCATTCTGAGCAGCAGAACAGCTTTGATATGTGTCGACACGCATCTGACTTTTCTTTGAGCTCCTAACACTGTTCATCGCATTAAACACTCTGCTCTGCTGGACTCTCTGTTCCTAGTAAACACTGAGCGATTTCTTATTGCCATAACACAGCAAGATAAAAAAAAAAATAGTATTTCAAAAGTAATTTTAGATGGTGAAATGAAACACCAGGATGATTCAGATGCCCTGGAAGTATTCAGGCCTGAACATAAAGCCATGGGCTCATTTATGCTGATAACAGGGCTGAAGAACTCAATCTTCATGAAAAACACCATCCTCAATAAAGCTGTGATACACAGTTACTACAAGTACGCAGGTTCTTTTAAATAAGTCTTAAGTTTAAATAAGCATTGTGTGTACATATCTCATTTTAATTAGTATTTTGCCAAGAAATTATACAACTGCACTCAGCAATGCTGTAATTATTTCAGGATCTATAAAACCCTCCCTCAGCTGGTGGTAGACAAGTACACCCTCCAAGGTTA